>LBNU01020475.1:373540-388427 GCA_014162995.1 Artemisia annua | reverse complement strand
CTCATGAGACAGAGATCAGTCAGCCACCCGTGTCATTCAACAATGCTAAGGACTGCTTCATAGAATGCTATCTACAACTTCACTCACACCTCTCGGTGCTTATAAAGGGAACTGAATTCGTAAGGGGATACGAACGTGCTTTTGCAACACTCTTTGGTCAAGATGTTCAGAACTTCACGGACACAATGATAATTAACTTAGATCAGTTACAACAACAACTTGACCAAGGAATACCTTCAAAAACTGGATCCCTGGCAGCTCTTAATGTACTCAAAAAACAACTCCAAATGTTCCTTGAGTCAAAACTCACTCCGCAGCATGATTATTATAGTGAGATGACTAGAAGCTGCTTTGCTAAACACACGAGAATAGAGGTTGACACATTCAGAGATACACTCATCCAGCTCATGGGTGATGTTAAAAAGTTCATTGAGGAAAGAGCACAACTCAGACACTTGGATGAAGAGAAAGTGAAGGGTTCCCTGGTACAATCATGTGAGGATATTGATGATTCGGGAGAAGCATTGGATGATGGATTAAGAGTCACGATGGGTAATGAATCTGCAAATGTTAAGCTTGACACTACCACCAGTTCAGTGACCCCAGTCATCCATGGCATGAGTGCTGTATCTAGGCCGGTTAATGTACAAATGTCATGTGCTGAGGTACCCTTAAATGTTCAACATAATGTGCTCTCTAATGAACGGGAGCATACTGATCAAATCAAACTTACTTATGACTCAAATTCGCTGGAAAAGACTGATAGCAATACCATGTCTAATTCAAATATGAGTCATAAAGGAGGAGATGGTGATCAGGATGCTGAACGTGATAAAGTGTTAAGTTCTATATTGACTGCTGACGTTTTTGAATCAAATGATATGGTTGATAAAGAAACTTTTAACGAACTCTCAAAAGGGTTTTTGCAACTTGAAAAACACTGCATTTCTCTTGAAATCGCAATGCAACAAAAGGAAGAAAGTTTTCAGAACAATCAACCTTGCAAAAATCCGGACCTTCCTGATGTCCGAGAATATTTTATGATTAATGATTTGAAAACTCAGCTTGAAACCAAGAACTTGATTATCAAAAATCTGAGAAACCGTATTACTGATTTGAGTGATATGTGTAATGACTATAAAATAAAACTTGTCAACAGTGAGATTGCAACTAGGAATTTTGAGTCTAAAATGGCTGAATTACTGTTGAACAATGAGTCTTTGAATATTAAATGCTATGAATGATTCTCGCAATGAAAAGAGTACTAAGGCTGCTATATTGACAAACTCTTGGACTAACAAATATGATAAGTTCAAAGCACAACTTCAGGAAGTAGGTTTCACTGTCACATCTATTTATCATGAGCCTGGAAAATCAACAGTGAATAATGGAAACACTACGTTTTCAAAACCATCAATCTTGGGGAAACCAGTTTTACAAAGTAAGAGAAATCAATCTGGTTCTAGACAACCTAGTGCATTTAGGTCTGATAGAGCAATTTGTTCAAAAGCCCGGTTTGCCTCCCAAGTTGATGTGAAACAAGTACCTTCTAAATCCGTCTTTAAGCAAAATCTGCCTTATAATTCTGCTTCTAGCTTAGTCACACTTCATCAAGATGATTCCCCTTCACTTGCACCCAGCTCCCCTAATATCAGTTCTAAATTAGTGGTGAAACCAACCATTAAAATTGTAGACTCTTATGACCGATATAAGTACAGAGATCTAGAAAGGGCTAGAAAAAGAGCACAACTGCATAAGGATGGAATCTTAGGATCACGACCTCCTGCTTTAGTGAAGAAATCTACTAAGTCTCAACTAGCTAAGCCTAGGATTTATAGAATGTGATCTTCTATGCATAAGAAGCTCAATGATTCTAGATCTTGCCTAAAGTGGTTTCCTACCGGTATAATTTTTAAGCACATTGGACTTAAGTGGATACCATCCAGTAAGGAGTTTACAAATAGCTATCCCATGGTCAGCCGAAAAACCCCTAAGGGTGTGGATTCTATTGTCTCTAACCCATATACATGCAATCAAGTTTGTGATAATGCAGGTTGTTCTTACTCAAGTGGAAGATCTTCTTACTATTTCCACACAAGAAAGCACAAAACATGGAAGCCAAAGATACACAAATCTCCAATGATAGGAGATTTTGCATCTCACCCTTGATGCATCTCTTTCTATGACTTTTGAGTTTCTCTTCTCAGGACTCGGACTTTATCTGCTCTTTTACACGTTCTACTTGATTCATCTTCCTATACTTTTGTGATTTCTTTCTTCAATCAATGCACTCTGACTTTTATTACTAACCTCAGGTCATTGATTGAGGGGGAGAATGATTGCTTGATTTGCCCTGACTGCATCTCATGTGTGTTTTTGGTGTCGTACTTGTAGTTTTCTTGCCCTGTGTTTGTGCTATGTGCTGTGTATTTTTCTTGTTTGCTTTATTGGAGGACTTGGTTTGCCATTTTTATACTTATGCAGCGGTTTGGTTTTAATAGAGGGACCTAGATTGACATGTTTGATATTTCTCACTTGCCTATTAATAGGCAGTGGTTAGATCATAATCTACTTATTTCTTTTCTAATTTCTCTATCTCTATCTTACTTTGTCTTTCTCTCTCTAGAACCGCTGCTCTTTTGTGTTCTAATTCTCCTCCATTCTCGTTGACTGTTGTTATCTTAGGTTCCTATTTAGTATGGTTAACATGTTACCTTCTTTAGTTTATTTTTTCGTGTACCTTCTTGTCTTCCCCATATGATTTTATAAGTTTAGTCTGCTGATTTAGGGCGTAGAGCTTGTTGGTTGGTTGTTAGAAGCTGTAGGACTGGTTCGTGTTTATGTAAATGAGTGTTGCTTGGTTAGTTTTTTTCGTTTTGATATTGGTTTTCTTCGTTGTGTAATCTGGGTCGTTATTTGTTCGATGTTCTTAGTAGCGGTTACCTTATGTTCTTGATCGCGGTTTGCATATGAGATTTTCTTGATAGCGGTTAGATTAGCAACGGTTAGATTAGCAGCGGTTAGATTAGCAATGGTTAGATTAGCAGCAGTTAGTTTAACAGCGGTTAGTTTTACAGCGGTTAGTTTAGCAGCGGTTAATTTAGCAGCGGTAAGTTTAGCAGCGGTTAGTTTTACGGCGGTTAGTTTTACGGCGGTTAATTTAATGGCGGGTTGTTTGCTTAGCGGTTTGATTGTCTAGCGGTTGGTCTTCTTAGCGGGTTATTTTGTTAGCGGTTTGGTTTCCTAATGGTTTCTATGTACCTAGGTGTGTGCACTTTCTTGACACTCTTCTCGTTGGGGTCTTGTTGTGTATATGTGTCTATCTTATGCATGATCTAACCATCACACCTTCGTTTGGTCTCTTTGTTTGTATCTTTGGTGTGTGCAGGACACAATGATTGATTCTTGCAAGGATCCTCAGCCACTCATCTAATTTACTTGTGAAGGGTATGAAGAACTTCCATAATAGTGCTGTCAGTTTTGGGTTTCTCACCCTCAACTGCAGACAACTGATTACCAGGGCTGCCTCCATGGCTAGAACTCTCACCTTAGCCATGGTTTTTGCATGGGATTTGGATCCCATTATACCACCACCCCACTTCGTCCTGTACTCTTCATACTTGTCAAGAGTCTTAGTGAATTGGTTAACTGATTGTGACCATCTCACAGATCTGTGGGCATCCTTATTTGGTGGTAAAGCTATACTAATACCAAACTGCTTCGGCCTCTTCTCAAACAACGGGTTCACCACCTTCTCCATCTTCTTCTTGGTATCAAAATTCTCTGAGATGTATTGCACAAGTTTAGTGACAGGATGCTGCAGATGGACAATTTTGCACTAGATTCTCTAGTGGTTGTATAACAAGTCTTATCTACCAAGCCTGGAGTTTACACCAGCCAATGAACAGATCATGACTTGAGGTTGAACCTTGTATCTCCAAAGGCCTTGTAAAGATGACTACATGCTTCTCCAAAGATCGAAATGTTTCTACAATCTGGACTTTTGCTATCACCTTGCTTTATTTATTTGGGTGATGTAATATGACAATGTGATTAACTCTTAATATTTTGTTATGTATATTAAGATTAAATGGTTGTATATTTCTCTCTATGTGCAAAGTAAAAGGGTGATTTTGCTGCATGATTGATTGTACTACTATTCACATGCTCAATCAAATATTGCAAATCTGTTATGCAATTTATGAAAGGGAGAAGTATATACATACTACCTGATGATTGATGCTTGAAGAATGGTCATTCGACTCTCCTCAGACACCTAATGCTCCATTTACTAAGAATAGCTGGGATTTATGTTTGATGAATGCTGCCAAACTTCAACGAATGGTGAACTTCTAGTGTCTGAAGCTCCTTCTTCGGTGTCTGTTGGCTCTTGGCTCATATTCTTCCATCTCCATTGAGCAAGATGCACTAGTTTGAAGTGTTTCTCAGAATACTCATGAAACACAATCTCCAGTTATTCTTCAAGGTGTTGATGATGATGACTATCATGATAATGAAGCCGCACATGAATAATGATCCATCTTCGGTTACTCCGTTCCCATAACCGGAATTTGAAGAATCCCTTCTTCACGGATTGTTGATTCATTCTAATGTGCACTCTATAAATCAACCACAAGAATGAAAAAAAAAATGTCGGCTAAGTATTTGGAAATGGAATGTTAAGTGATCACAAAAGTTTACTTGGTATTGTTTATTTGAGATTGAAGTGAAATTTTACGAGTTTGTGTACTTAGTATCTTCGGGATCCTTGTTCGAGCCTTTGATCTCTACATTGACGATGACTTGGATATCTAGTTATTTTGGTAAATCTTCTCTTCTATTGCCACAAAATAACTATCACATTCAGTGTCACAACTCACACGAAGTTGTCGGTATTCAAGAGGTGATGTACGTCTTATACTCAATGGTTGGATGGTTGAAGAGTATAGAGTACTTAGGGATTCGATGCATGAAGTCCCTACACCGCTCTTTGTCATACAATGGTGCAAGTTTAAGTCACAAAAATGGGGGATTCTACTTCATCTTCAAGTTGGGAATATATCGGGTTTACTTCACAAAGTGGTCTTAGCAATAGCCTACTTTTCATAAGGGTTGATAAGATAGTCATAAGAGAGTTTTTCTGTAGCAGTTGATTCTCACAAGATACATCTAAGCATATGTTGTTCTTCTCACAAAAGTTCAAGTTGTATGTGCATATAATGTGTGGCTGATTCTGAAGTATCAAAAAATAGCAAAGGGGAAGGAGACATACATATGAATGCACAACTAGTACACGTGATGAGCTTTATACTTCTTCCTAACTGAAGTTATCCCGGGAAGTTAAATGTCATAACCGTAGAGAAGATCAGTGTTCTAACTCGTTCTTTTGGTGTATTATTCCACCTACGTGGGGGAAGAGATGTAAGAAACAGTTTCTGATGATAAAAGAGGTACAAGTGTGCTTCAGGGTTTTTTTTGAGCTTCATAGAATGAGACTGATTGCATCATTTCAACTACTTGGGGGAAGTGGTCTCTGGATACTTTTGGTACGCATTACTTCAGCCTTTCAGCTGGAAGAAAGATGAGAAGAACTATTAAAGCGTGAGATGATACTTTGCTAAGCTACCAAAGCTTTATAATGAGGAGGCTATTATTCGACATTTTGGTGGTGCCTAGTGATTAACTCAGCTGTGAGATTCTAGTGACTTGTTAACTACTTGTGCTTAGTGAATTGTTGTAACTTAAGTCGTTTCGATTAGTCTGATTGTAATTTGACGTTGTGAGTTAATCCTTACGACTTGACTCATTACGATCGGATCTATTGTAACTTGACTTGTCGCAACTTGAAACTTAGTGCAGATTGTGACTGATTGGCCCAGAACAGTCAACTAAAGTCAACCAAGGATTTGGTCAACAAAAGTCAAGCCATTTAGGGCTCAATGCAATGATCCAAGGAGTATAGGAGTTCTTCCCGGGTCGTTATGTCCCGACGAGGTGTGAATGGTATCAAAAACGGATTTGTGATCGGGTGAATTTGGACAGAAAAGGGTTGTGAGTGATTAAAACTAAGGAAATATAAATGAAATAGCTTAAATGAGCTATAAGAATAAGCACGGGAAAGGAAAATAACTAGAAACGATTAAAAACCTAAAACGCGTACGTTTACGTTTAAATAAACGTCTACGTACAAAATAAAAAGTGAATTCCGTCCAATACAACTCCCACGGATGTGAAAATTATATTTTTGGAATCCTAAAGATAAAAGAAAAATATTGGAAAAGGAAAATTATTTTTATAACCAATTAATTAATTATTATTAATTAAAAACTATTTAATAACTAATTAAACTATCTTGATTTATTATAAATACTAGATAAAGAGTAATAAATCTGAAACTTTTTACAAAAATACTTAGTAGTATAATTAAGATAGGAAAAATATAAAAAAGGTGACAAGCTTATTAATAAGCTGTAAAATAAGCGAAACGTAAAAATAAGCTTATAATGACTAGTATTAGTATATAAATAAAGGTGGAAACGTATAACACTAATAAACACTTAGCCCAGATGCTGCACGGCTTAAGTTTGAGGTTTGGGCCAAATGACCAAGTTCGAATCCCACTCTGGTCACTTTTTACAAACTATTTTATTTTTGATTTTTTCTTTTTTCAAAAACACTAAACAACTAATATTATGAAACTTTAATAAAGACAATATTTTTATAACACTGAAATAAGCAAAATGAGAGCTTAAAGTTACCACAGTTTAAGCTTTTTGAGCTTAAATGGATATTTAAACTTGAAAAGCTCTCTCAACAAGCTAGAAGCTAAAACAAAAGATAAAATAAGAATGAACAAGTTACATGAACTGGAAAGAATTGAAATAACTAAATAAGCTCACTGAATAAGCTTGATAAGCCAAATAAGCAAATCCAATATACCTGAATAACCAAACAGGCTTATGGCTACTTTGGAGGCTAATTTCAGCTTATACAATAAGCTAGAGAGTTGAAGTAGAACTTGGAACTAACAAGCTTTGCCACTGAGCTTCCCAAAAAGCCCTATGACTCAAGCTAAAGCCCACAAACAAACTCACAAGGAGCTTGTGAGTTCAGCTTCAAACACTGATGACTCAGTGTTGAGGTTGAATGGTGATGATTTGATGAGCAAAAATAAGCATGCATATAAGCAGCAAAATGAAAGATAAGCACATGAAAATGAATTATGCCAGAAGGGCTTCTAGAAAAACCAAAGTACACAAGCTAAAGCTAGGTAATGAAACTTGCACAAGCTCAAGAAAGTAGCTAGCAAAACAGTGTGCAGGGAAACTTTACTGAAAATAAGCTCAAAGATAACTACTGATATTAAGACTAAAACAGGTTAAGTAAATACCAATAAAGTTATTTGAACTCAAATTACACATAAGGAACAACAGGAACAAGTAGAAGCAGTTTAGGCTAAATATAGGCAGTATGCATACAATTTTCAAACAAAGGTGTCTTAAACTATCAAACAGACATTACTAGCTCATTAAACCAATAATAAGCATAAAATATCATGAAATAAGCATAAGTAACCACCAATGGACTCTTGCTACAGTGAAACACTTAAAAAGATGAAATAGACTTACAATGGATTTTAGGCTGAGATACATAAACCAAAGACCAAATTCACATCCCTCGAGGCACTAATGCCCTTGCAATCCTAAATCAACCATAGTCTTTGCCTCTTCTCTTCCATAAACTGATTTTCTATTTATTGACTATTTTTAAGCTATTTTTCTTGTATTTTTAGTTTTTATGAGCTAACTGATTTGAATGTCAAAGAAAGCTTGTAAAAGCTTTTTAATGACTTTAAATGAACTCACAGGATCCTTAAACAACTACTTTTAACATACTTTAAGTAAAATTTGAGATTTCTTAGTAAAGAAATGGCATAAACTGAATTTGATATAGAAGCTTGAAATTAAACTTTAATAAAGATGAGATTACATTAGAGATGTTTAATACAACTTTCTTAAACTAAAAATTACAACTGAAATGGAAATTATACTAAGGACGATTTAACTACAACTACACTACACTACATAAGCTAACTCTCCCCTTCTTCTGCCTTCAATCTTGATTTATAATGACCAAGTAGGGTTTCCTTGACTTTTCCACATCCATTTTCAGCCATTGGATCACTCAAATGAATCTTAGCCTTTGAATCATAAATTGGCGCCAAAAGTCTTTAACTACTTTCCTTGGTTGCTTGGAGAGTTTTGGGGGCAATTAATGCTTCTTGGAGGGTAGCTAAGGTTAGGGGAACATGGTGAGGTGGAGGTATGGAGCTATGGAGGGTGAAGATGTACTGGTTCACGTGGGAGGTGAGGAAGGAGGTGGAGTCAAAGTTTGACAGGTGGGAAAGTTATAAAACGGGGGTGTTTTATTTTGTTTTTGGGCTGGGATGTTAAAAAGGGTAAATGGGCCTGGGTTGGATTGTGTTTGTTTATGGACTTGGATTTGTAGAAAACAAATGGTCCGTTTGGTTTAAGATTATAACAAGGACCATTTGTGCAAATTCACCAAAGATGGGGGCTGAAATTGTACATTTTCCAAAGTACTCTCAAGGACCAAACATGTCAATCACCAATAACACAAGGACCATAAATTCCAATTTTTGCACTTTTAAAATCCCAAGGACCATTTTTGTAAATTTCCCAAAGTTTAGGGACCTTTTCTGCCATTTTGCTCAAAGATTCATTCAAGGCCCAATTTTGACAACTTAGAATATTTCAGGGACCTTGAATGATGAAACTCAAAAATTTTGAACTTCAGGGACTAGTTTTGCCAATCTTTGAAAGTTGGGGGACTGAAACTGCCAATTATGCAAACTTTGTTCGTTTTTCATTTGTTTTTAAACATTTTGCATTTAAAACATATAAAACACAATTTTGAAATATTTTCAGTATTTTGATGCATTTCTGAGTGTTTTTGTATGTTTATTTTTTTTGCAGGTTCAGTATTTTAACCAAAATAATGATGAGTGTTTGGAGCACCATCAATCCCCACACATAAACTACTTTCATGCCCATCAATCTTTTATGAAAACTTATGTTTAAATTCTCCTTTACCAAAATCCATCACTCTGATGCCAAATTTTTTATTTCAATTAATAACTATGTACACTATAACCATGTTTAATGTTTACAAAATCACCAGTCTTTAAAACGATTTGATTATCTTACCAGAAGGGCCTTTTGCTTCTTGGACTATCCAAATCTTTATGTAATTCATTCATCTCTTGTTTATTTGGGAATTACAATTATGGTTTTTCCACTTCCTTATTACCACAAGCCATAAATCTTTCCGTCTAGGCCGTACTCTTCACTAATTAAATAATTTTAGGTCGAATACAATACAAATTTTTGTGCAAATTTCCAAGCCATAAACGGATTTTGATGTACTTTACGAATAGTCCGTTTTCCCTTAGTATCCAATCGATTTTTCTTTTATACATTCTTACTTATTACCACAAAAAAAAAATGTTTTTTTGTCAAAAATGGGGTTGGTGGTGTGTGTGTTTATAATTGCACTAAGAAGTTAAAATTTAATCAAAATTCTCCAATGAATTCCCCCCCCCCCCCCACACTAGAACTAATATTTGTCCTCATATTCAAAGTTCCCTTCGATGATGCCTAATCCTTAACTTAAAAAGTTTTATTTAGTCAAGTTTTTGAACATCATTTTTAAAATTGGTTATATATTTAAAACTTCTTAAATATAAGCTATCCACTTTCTTTTAAAAAATGATTATGATTATGTCTTTTTTTTTTTTTTTTTTTTTTTTTTTTTTTTTTTTTACGGATCATCCAGGTTTATTACCCCCACACGTAGGGGGTTTAAAACCCATATTGCAATGCTACTATTTGTTTACCTATCCTAGCTTTGCTCTACCCCTAAATTCATTTGTCATTGGGTAAGTATCATTTTTAAGAATACATCTCCATCTACTTTCATTCAAAGATTTTTTACAAACATTTTAACACCGTTAAATTCCACACCGTATTAGAATTATACCCTCTCAGGGAATAATTGTAATTGTAAATTCCTGTTCAAATATTATTGGGTTTCTTCATTCCCCAAGATTAAGAACAGGGAGAAGCCACAGATATGGTTAAGAAAAGAAAGAAAGTCATTATAAAGCATCATGGGTGACTAACTCATCATCACCTCACAGGGGGAAATCAATAATATCATGATCTCAATCTTTTTAAGCCGTTTGATCAAGACATATCCCGGTGGTGTCTAGATCAAAGTAGAAGTTATCATACTCCGATGGAGGTATGATATGAAGTAGTTCACAGGAGAAACTCCTCGACAGGTGAATACATGATATTCGGGGAAGAATTATGAGAATGAGAAGTGGTATCTGCCACTAATCTTCTCTCCCATTGATCAAAAGGTGAAGGCTGTCAAATTCCGGTATAGAAGTCATCGGAAAAAAATGTCACTATCCTTAATTGGGATAAGGAGATGAAATGGGTTTCTCTTTAAAGCCTCAATTTTAGAAATGAGAAGACCGACATTCAAATAAGTGCTAGCACGAAGAGCTTCATCTTGGATTTCAGTGTAGTTTCTTCAATCATGTCTCTCTTCTAAGCCTAACTAGCTCAGAAGTAATTCTCCATATAAACGATGTCTCCACAAGATAACGAATCGTTATCAGGTAGAATCAGAGAACATCTCAACATGATCAGTTGGAAGATAAAGGAGGAGGATATCACACTCATGATCAAAAATTCCCTGTGAACTCTCTTGGGATTGGTAAAAGTTCCTCAACACTATACTTATGGAAGTTCGTCCGATTCCCTTTTCAGGACAGTGTCAAGATGCTCCGTCCCCCATTTTAGAGAGTAAGTGGAAACCTCTGGGTATAAACAGTAGAATGAAGAATCTCAACTGATGGTATCTCATCTGATGAACTTGATGAATCTTTATAAAAATTCAAAAATAATCTGAGGGTATCTTCAATCATCACTGTCATCAGGAATTGAAACGGAATCGAAGAGCTAGATCTGCTGCTTTTTCTTTTTCAATTGATTCCCTAATAGATTTTTCCAATGGCATATTGATTTATTTGTAGCACCTGATCTTCAGATAACCAATTTCTTCTTTGGATTTCCTCATGTTGTTTCTGACCCAAGATAGCCTCAGTCATGACTAGTGTTTAATAACACTTATTTCTTTGTATTCGGATATAATAATCAATGAGAAAGAGAATGTGGTGGTGATGGTTAAGGTAATGGCTGTGAGTTGATCAAAATACGTGTCATGAATTCATAAGGTTCGTGCTCAAAGATAGTGTGTACTATTCTGGCAATCAGAGCGAAAATTATACCTCCACAGTATGGTACAACAGTTGAACGTTGTGACTATTCTGTGAGTTATTGCTACGTCAAACCAAATTCGTAATCTTACAAGGACTTGCTCATGGAAAACTGGTTCCCAGTTTGACAATTAAACTGCATGAGGACCTCAACAAATACTCACAAGAAAAACTCAGTGTATTATTGATAACGAGCATCAATTGAAATTTTGAATGATATGATTCTTGCTCGTATGAGGTGTGAGAAAGGTGGTTGAAATTGTTTTGAGAAATTTCACAAAAAGTTTATGATCATAACCAAGAGGTGAATGTAGGTTCAGTTCTTAAAAATAACAACACAAAGTTCTGGCGAAAATCCTACAATCCTTGCCAATTGCACCGTTCCACAAAGTGACCATCCACTAACGGAGTCTCCACCAACTAACGCAAATGAAGTTGTTTCAACGAAGATTTTGAGAGGTTGTCAGAAATTTGGTTTGACATTAAGAGAATTTGTGATTATGACAAATTTGCAACAAGTATAACAATCTGTTACTAAATATTTCCCAACCATTCTCAACAAAAACACTGGAAACAACGATAGCCGTCTCAATCGGGCTTTTACAATAAAAACATGGGTAGCCGAGAGGACGCATAAGAATATAACATAGAGAGAGGTATACAGAAGTAGAGATCAAACGAAGCGGGTAAAGGAAATATTTTTGGGTTTTTTGTTTCGTTGAAAACTATTTATTGTTTTTTGGTAACGTTTTGAAAAACCTAAATATTCCCGTAGAATCAGCACTAAGTAATCCTCGAGTAATCTGAATGGTAAATTTTATGATTCGTTTTGATTTAGTGAAAATAAGAAAATATGAACAAGTGGTAATATACAAAGGAATATGAATATCCAGAATCACTATCTGCAATCTTCTTAAGATACGCGCACACTCCGCGGCAGCGCGCCAAATTTTGATTGGCCCAGAAAAAGCAACTAAAGTCCAAGCCCAAGGTTTGGTCAACAAAAGTCAAGCCATTTAAGGGCTCAATCAATGATCCAAGAGTAATAGATGTTTCGTCCCGGGTCGTTAGTCCCGACGAGGTGAATGTATCAAAACGGTTTGTGATCGGTGAATTTGACAGAAAAGGGTTGTGAGTGATAAAACTAAGGAAATATAAATGAAATAGCTTAAATGAGCTATAGAATAAGCACGGGAAGGAAAATAACTAGAAACGATTAAAACCTAAAAGTACGTTTACTTTAAATAAACGTCTACGTACAAATAAAAAGTGAATTCCGTCCAATACAACTCTCCACGGATGTGAAATATTATATTTTTGAATCCTAAAGATAAAGATATTGGAAAAGAATTATTTTTTAAACCAATTAATATTATATGTAATTAAAAACTATGTTAATAACTAATTAAACTATTTGAATTATTATAATACTAGTAAAGAAGTAATAAAATCTGAAACTTCTACAAAAATACTTAGTAGTATAATTAAGCTAGGAAAAATATAAAAAAGTGACAAGCTTATTAAACTGTCAAAATAATCGAAACGTAACAATAAGCTTATAATTGACTAGTATGTAAAGTATATAGAATAAAGTGGAAAGCTATAACACTAATAAAACCTTAAGCCCAGATGCTGCACGGCTAATTTTGGAAAGGTTTTGGGGCCAAATATCCAAGTTTCGAATCCCACTCTGGTCACTTTTTACAAACTATTTATTTTTGATTTTTCTTTTTTAAAAAACTAAACAAACTAATATTATGAACTTTAATAAAACAATATTTTATAACACTGAAATAACAAAATGAGAGCTAAGTTACCCACGAGTTCGTAAGCTTTTTTGAGCTTAATGGATATTAAACTTGAAAAGCTCCTCTCAAACATCTAGAAGCTAAAACAAAAGAATAAAATAAGAATAACAAGTTACATGAACTGGAAGAATTTGAAATTAACTAAAATAAGCCTCACTGAAAAGCTTGATAAGCCAATAAGCAAATCCAATATACCTGAATAACCAACAGCTTATGGCTTACTTGAGGCAATTTCAGCTTATCGACAATAAGCTAGAGAGTGAAGAGAAACTTGGACTACAAGCTTTGCCAACCCTGAGCTTCCCAAAAAGCCTATACTCAAGCTAAAGCCCCACAAAACAAACTCACAAGAGCTGTGGAGTTCAGCTTCAACACGATGACTCAGTGTTGAGGTTGAATGATGATGATTTGATGAGCAAAAAGTAAGCATCATATAAGCAGCAAATGAAAAGATAACACATGAAATGAATTAATGCCAGATAAGGCCTAAAAACCAAAGTACAACAAGCTAGAAGCAGGTAAAAACTGAACAAGCTCAAGAAAGTACTAGCAAAACATTGCAGGGAAACTTTACTGAAAATAACTCAAAGATAACTACTGATATTGAAGACTAAAAACAGGTAATGTAAATACCAATTAAAGTTATTTGAACTCCAAAATTACAATCATAAGGAACAACAGGAACAGTAGAAGCAGTTTAGGCTAAATATTAGGCGCGTATGGCCATACATTATTAAAACAAGGTCTTAAACTAATCAAAACAGACATTACTAGTCATAAGACCAATAATAAGCAATAAAATATCATGAAATAACCATAATAACCACCAATGGACTCTTGCTACAGTGAACACTTAAAAGAGTTGAATAGACTTACAATGATTTTAGGCTGAATATTAAACCAAAGACCAAATTCACATCCATCGAGGCACTAATCCCTTGCAAATCCTAAATCAACCATAGTCTTTGCCCTCCTTCTTCCATAAACTGATTTTCTATTATGATCTATTTTTAAGCTATTTTTCTTTGTATTTTAGTTTTTTATGAGCTAACTGATTTGATATGTCAAAGAAACTGAAAAGCTNAACGGAATCGAGAGCTAGATCTGGCTGCTTTTTCTTTTTCAATTGATTCCCTAATAGATTTTTCAATGGCATATTGGGAATTTATTTTAGCAGCCTGATCTTCAGATAACAATTCTTCTTTGGATTTCTCATGTTGTTCATGACCAAGAAGCTCATCATGACTAGTGTTTAATAACACTTGTATTTCTTGTATGTCCTGGATAAAATCATGAGAAAGAGATTGTGGTGGTGATTGGTTAAGGTAAGGCTGTGGAGGTTGATCAAAATGACGTGTGTCATAATTGTCATAAGGTTCGTGCTCAAAGATAGGTGTGTACCTATTCTGGCAATCAGAGCTGAAATGTATACCTCCACAGTATGTACAACAGTTGAACTGTTGTGACTGATTCTGTGAGTTATGTGGATACTGGTCAAACCAAATTCGTAATCGTTACAAGGAACTTGCTCATGGAAAAGCTGGTTCCCAGTTTGACAATTAGAACTGTCATGAGGACCTCCACAATACTCACAAGAAAAACTCAGTGTATCTTGATACGGAGCATCATTGAAATTTGAATGATATGATTCTTGCTCGTATGAGTTGTGAGAAAGGTGGTTGAAATTGTTTTGAGAATATTCACAAAAGTT
>LBNU01020475.1:311553-347440 GCA_014162995.1 Artemisia annua | reverse complement strand
ACCAGCTTCCACATGCTCATACTTACATCTCAACAACTATGAAAGCTCTCATAAAAGATCGAAGCAACACAAAAGTCAAAGATAGATTCCATGCCAAAAGAATCTACAAAGTAATTAAGACAAACGATCTAAAAGCAATGCACCATCTAAAGAAGTATTCTACGTCAACACAAAGAATCTTCATGTATGAAAAGAGAGCTCCACACGAATGAAAGTTTCAAACGTCAAAGATGTATGAGCATGTCGGAAAGATGCAGATCCACTGGAATCTAAGAAAGTGACGAATGGCAGATTACCACATCATGTGATCACTATCTCATCAGCAAAGATAAAGAACAAAGAGCGATGAATCATTACTATTAATCATTTTTGAAGACGTCTAAAGCTATGAAAGTTAACAACTAAAGTCCAAAGACAAAGACGTCAAGCAACCTCAAATGACCGTGACGAACATCACTCCTTCACAACCGATCCTTAGGGGGAGATTGTTAGGACCTAAGTTTATCAACATTTAATCAAGTCTCGGTTATTTCAGTATTTGTAATAGGTTGCTAGAATACTTAACTTATCTTGTAAACGTATAAAGTTCATTACACGTCCAATGGGCCTTAAGCCCACACGTTTAAGAAAGGAAGGAATAGGGAAGTGTTGCCCTATCTCCTCTCCTATAAATAGGACTCTCATGTAATCCTATTTCTTGTTGGTTATTTCATTTACATAAGGAAACTCTTGCACTTTTATTCTTCATATTTGATCTAATCAACCTAACTCTATTTCTCATCTTATTTCTATCAAATCAATACTTGTGTTTACAATATGGTGACCTAACAGAAAGCCAGTATTCTAATGTCGCCAAAATCACACCAGCTGCATTATCAACGGAGATAACAAGCACATTTGATGCTGATTTCATCTTCACGATAAACTTTCTGACTTTGTTTGCTAGCACCATGGGAACAGTTGATAATGGTGCAAAGGTGTTTCCAACTGTGTTGAAGCATGTGAAAGAAAATGATGTCATTTCAGATATTGACTGGTGCGGATACATATTGGAATGCTTACGAACAAGTAGGCATAATTGGGAAAAGGTGAAGAAGGGTGACTTCTATTATGGGCCAGCAACCTTCTTATGTGTAAGTTATTTTACATGTCCCTATATATTTGTGATTCAATATCATACACTTATTATAATCTAACACAAATTTATTTTTTGTATGAAAAAGCTGTTATACTTGAACTCAATAAACTTCCCACAATTTCAAGTTATGCGTCATCGCCCAGCCATGAGAAGTTGGAACACTCAGGCAATGAGGAAGAGGATTGGAATGGAAATCAAAGAAAACTGCTTGGGAAAACTTGAACATCATGAAGAATTTGATCCAGAGGAAGAACAAACCGGTTTGAATTTTTACAAGGGAATGGATGTTTACAATGAACCATTGCCTCCCAAGAGACCAGAAACAAAAGAGGTAACTTTTCTTATTTACAATGAACCAATTCCTATAAATTGATTGTCCTATAAATTACGGCATAGCCTTCGGCTAAAGCCAAAGGCTATGCCTACGGCTAAGCCTTTACAAAGCTAAAATTTACCTAAAATCATATACGATTTTAAATAATATTTAAATTTCTTTGAAAAATCATATATGATAATTTTGAAAATCATATATGATACTTCAAATATTTTTGTAAAATAGAAAATATCACATATGATTTTGAATATAGATTAAAAAAACTAATCCAACTTACTTATTTTACAGGAGTTTGTTGAAAAAATAGAAGAGAAGTTTGAAACCATTTCAAACGAAAAAATGGAGTTGGTTGAGACGTTGAAAGAGGGAATGCAGAAGTTTAAGGGAGACAAAACGTTGTTCAGCTTGTGTAAGAAGTACAAGAAAGTGTTCAGGGTTTTGGATTTTGATTTAGTTGAAGGAGATCGAAAAAAGGATGAAGAAAATGACAGTGACGATGGAGAAACTGATGATGACGACGGTGATGATGGAAGCGATGATGATGATGACAAAGATAAAGAAGATAAGTCTGAAGATGATGAAGATGACGACGGCAGTGGTGATAAGGAAAAAAAGGATGGGAAAGATGATAAGGATGGCAGTGGTGAAGAGGAGAGTAGTAGTGAGGAAGAGAGTGGGAGTGAAAATAAAAAATCAGAAAAGAAAAGTAAAGTGGATAAGGAAGAAGATAGTGAAGAAGAGAGTGGTAGCCAAGAAGAGAGTGAGAGAGAAGATGAGACGGAAAAAGAAAAGGAAAAAGAACATAGTAAAGAAGAGGATGAGACAGAAGTAGACACGGAGACGGAAAAACAAATTCCAGTTGAGAAGGAAAATGAGAAAGAAATTCAAGTAGAGAAGAAAAAGGAAACAGAATTGGGAAAGGAAAAAGAAAAACCAGTTGAGAAGTTAAAGGGAACTCCAATTCTTTCTTCTGAGACAATAAAAGAACAGAGTATCGGTGAAGAGAGTCCAGAAAAGATTTCCAAAAAAGAACAACCAGATATGATGGGAACAGAGGAACTAGACGCCTATTTCGATGATGATACAAATTTTGAAAACTTTATGAGTCAAGTAAAAGAAAATTTGGAAAAGATTAATCAATCATAGAAAAAAAACAACAAAAAACACAGCAAGAAAGTCAACCTCACCACAACAAAAAATGACAACAAGAAGAATGAAATCGATTTCACCGCCAACTTTCAGTCTTGGTATAAGCCCAGTTGCCAGCAAACCTGCAGTTGAAACTGACACGGCAGCAAAAAAAGAAACACCAATGATTGAAAAAATGGCTGCACTTGAAACTGAAACGCCAAAGAATCCAAAGAGGACAAGAAACCAAGTTGCTGAAGAAACAAAAGAGGAGGAAGAGCCAGCTGGAAAAAGAACAAAAAAGCCTTCAAGATATCTGGTTTCACCATATATGAACAAGAAAACTGTTATAAACACACCACAAAAGCCGGATGAAATGATGGTAACCAACGCTTTATTCTCAATGTAAGGAAATCCATAGTAAGTCTGATTTATATTATTAAATAGCCATTTAGTTATGTTTTTATTGATTCAAGCAATTTTTATACTCTGAATAAGTAGTTTTAAACTTTGACTAAGCCACCTTAGTAGCTAATAGTATTAGTAGTTTGGATATGATATCATATATGATATATCATATATGATATATCATATATGATATCATATATGATATGATATTTTGTTAAAGAATCAAATGAATAAAAAGTGTGAAATTGTATATCTAAATCTGCTTTATCTTTTTGTGTAGCGAATTTGTGTTTCAAATAGAATGGGCATGGGGCGCAGCAACAATCAGAGACAACATGCAAACACTAGCACCAAAATTAAAAGTGGACGCTAGTGTCATCGACATCTTTGCTTGTGTTTTAAGCTATGAAGAAACAATCACCAACAGTGGAAGAAAAATTAAACAGTATTTTCACACGGAATACTTGTAAGTTGCCTAAAAAGTTAAAACTTAATTACTATAATCTAAAATTTGTTTCTTTAACATATCTTGATTTATAAAAACAGACAACAGCAATAGTGAACGCAAAAAAGGAAGATGAAGAGAAGCAGTATAAAGAGTTTTGTGCAAATTTGAAAATGTTTAAAGGCAATCCAGAAGACAGCTCAATGAATCATGTGGAATTGGTAAGAAATTATTCGACTTATTATGAAAAAAAATTACTTGTATTAAAATGAATCTAATTTTTTCTCTCTATTTACACAGGCATTCTTTCCAATAATTGCGCATGAACACTTTTATCTGATTGTTTTCAATCTAGAGAAAGGCACTTCTGTCATCCTTGACAACTCCAACTCAGGGGCGACTTATGAATTAAAATACTCGAAGGAAATTGACATTCTGGTAAGTAATTAGAGATTATGCTCAAGTAACGATGCGTACTGGTTTATTATTTTGTTTTCACTATCACATATCTGGAAAAAAAAGTATCACATGTGATTTAACAAATGATTTGAAAAGAGATATGAATTATCATATGTGATAAACCTATAAGAAATACAAAGAAAATCAAGTATCATATATGATCTAAAAAAATAAAAACAATGTGATGTTGTGGTAAGTGATTAGAGATTATAAATCTATATTGAGGGGTCTTACTCAGCTAAGCCTTCGGCATAGCTGCAGCCGAAGGCGTCTTCTGCAGCTAAGCTGCAGAAGACGCCTTTGGCATATGAGATAATGAATTGTCTTTGATAAAATGAATTTGCTATTTTGTGTAGAAAAAACTGTTCTCAAGATATCTAGCATCCCACAAGCATAAAAAGGCATCTGACATAGGGACAAAAAAGACAACTTAGATGAAGCTAAAGTGGGGAACCAAACAGAATGTGATTGATTGTGGCGTTTTCGTAATGATGCATATGGAGGAATATGGTGGAGAAGCTTTGAAAAACTGGAAATTTGATTTTCCAAAAGAAGGACAAGATCAGCAGCTGGAGATAATAAGAATGAGAATCAAGTACGCAACCAAGATGTTAATGCATGAACTAAACATCAACCGAGAAAAGATAAATCAGGAAACATTTGAGTTTGCAAGCAAAAACACAGACAAGGCGTTGATGCAGAGCATGATAAGAGAAGAGATTGATAAGAAGAAGGAAGAGCAGGATAGGGATCATGTTGCGAGTGCCAAATGATGGTGGAAAGTACAGAAGTAAGACTGACAACAAAGAATAGAAGGGGGGGTACAGTATCTTTTTGGGGCCACTAATGCAGATTATGAACTAATTTCTAGTATGTAATGTCGTATGCCATCTAATATGGCTAAAACATGTTAAAACGATGTCTTAATTCGTATGTCGTATGCTAGAATATTGCAAACCAGTTTAAATTTCCAGGTATGACTTTGTAGGTACTACGTTGCCATCTTTTGTCAAGAAATGAAAATGGCGAAACATTTATGGATTGGATTTGAAATGTCTTGTTTAAGTTTTTATTGCACCAGTTGATAATAAATTGTTATAGCTATTGATAGTCGCTAATCGACTCTGCAATTTATAACGCATTGCATAACACAAACAAAAAAAGGTTTAAAGGCATGAAAGTAATACATTATCATATATGATAAAGTTAAAATAGTAATAAGCCTAGAGTAAAATCATATATGATTTCAGTGAAATATCATATATGATAATACACTTAAAAAACTTGCTTCTGAATTATCATATATGATAACTAAAATGTCACTATCCAAAACTCTTGAACACAATCACCAACAATTTATTTCATATAAAAACTCAGTAATAATCAAACAATCATGTCTAAGTCTGTTGATCAAATTACTTCAAAACAATCTGACAAATAATCAAACTTACTAAAAAAAATATGCGGACAATTTATGGTGTAACTTCTGCTTGATCCAAGTCCGCTTCTCTTGTTACTCTGATTGATCCAAGTCCCCTTCTATTGTAACTTCTGCTTGATCCAACTCAGCCTCTTCTGCAAACTTTTTTGGGCAAGTCCTCCTGTTGTGACCATCTGTCTCTCCACATAGCGAACATGCATTCCTGTTCTTCGAATTCTTATCAAGAGCTTGCTCTTTCCCTCCTTTTATGCGCAACTTTTTACGGCCTTTAGGATTACAAAGAGCTGGATTGTTAACGGTTTTTTCAGCCGGCTTTGGGACTCTAACAAGTTCTTCCAAATTATCAACCTTGTTCTTAGAAGGAGGATTTGGGCAATCAGCCTCGACATCAATCTTTAGCAACCTCAATTTTTCAACAAAAGAAGCCAACCTTGGCTCGTCTTTACTCAAGATATGGACACAGTGATCTACAATCGAACTCGCCTCATTTGCATAATTCTCAACAATCTCATTCTTCTCACAATATCTGTTCCTTTTGTTCCTCAAAGCAGGAGGTATAAGATTCTTTGTCCAACGCCTCAATATGTACTGACTTGGAATCACTTCAATATTGGCGTTCTTAAACACACAAAACACATGCCTGCATAATATTCCAACTCGAAGAAAAAGCTGACAGGAACATACAACTGATCCATCTTCTAGGTTACGCACCACCTTCATGGGCAAAAAAACAGAAGATAGTAAAAAATCATATATGATAAAACAAAGGTAATAAGACAGTAAAAAATCATATATGATAAACAAAAATGAATTTTTTTTTTAAAAATCTAACATACCTTATACAATCCATCCACTCTATAAAACAGGTTCACTGGCTCTTCTTCTTCAGCTTTATCATTATCCTTACCTTTATTCTTACCTCTCTTCTTAGCTTTTTCTTTCAACTTCGCTTTCCTCTTCTCCATTAGTGCATCAACAAATTTTGTCTCTCTAATAACAGACACCTCAGATCCTTCGAGCAAGCTTTTGGTTTCTATTTGACAATACCATGTGCCTGCAAATATCTCTGCTTGAACAAGCTCAAACAGAGGACGAGTATAAACCTTCGAAGCATACTTTTCAATCTTATGATAGGTTCTAAACTTCGGAACAGAATCAATGGTCTTATGATCAAGCCTCTCTTGTATATGCCTCTGCTTTTCCATCGCCGTCTCAAAACAATTCATAAAATTCATAAGAGTAGAACCTTGATTTGTAAAATGAGAGAAAAAAGAGTTCTCACTCTCAGACCTAGACGTTGTTCTCATCAAACCACACAAGGGTGAATCACTAAAATAAGCAGGAATCCAACACGAACGTATACGAAACATCTTAGTTAACCACTTGTGATTATGCAAACTAAACTCATCCAATAACTTCCCCCACCTATCTTCAAACTCCTCCGGACCGATATACATATTCCATACAATCTGATTGAACTTCTTCTTAAAGTCAATCTCATCATAGATTTTTGAACATATCTGAAAACAAATGGTTTGAAGAAAGATATGTGTTATCATATGTGATAAACCAATAATAAATACAAAGAAAATCAAGTATCACATATGATTTAACAAATTATTTGAAAAAAGGTAGAAATTATCATATATGATAAATCAATAAGAAATACACATAGAATCAAGTATCACATATGATAAACAAGAAGGCAGAAAAAAACCTTTCCAGGGAGCTTTTGAGTAATATGCCACATGCAAAGTCTGTGTTTAGAACCCGCAAACTCAGCTTCAATGGCATTTCTCATAGCCCCATCCTGATCAGTAACAACAATATTTGGAGCCCTACCAAACGCCTTTATGAACACTTTCAGCAACCAAATAGACGAAGCTGTAGTTTCGTTCTTCAACAAGCCTGCTACGACTGTCACACACCTCCATTGATTATCTATGGCTGTAAAGGGAACAAACACCATTTTGTACCTAAAAAAAGAAAACAAAAATAGAAAAAATCACAGATTAAACAATAAAACACAAATCATATAATCAAATCTCATATTTAAACATACAAAAACTTACTTGTTTGTTCTGTAAGTAGCATCAAACGAAACAACGTCACAAAACTCTCTGTAGTTGTACTTAGAAACTTCATCAGCCCAAAAAGTAGCCGCAAGCTCAGTATTTTCAACCAAATAATCAAAAGAAAAATCCGGCACATGCTTTTTCCTATACTCCATCTTAGATATAAGCATCTGTGCATCACTATCGCCTATGTAGCAGTTCACACCCCTATAAGAGTTCTTAAAATCAACAGTCGTACTATGAACAAGTAAATAAGAACCCTTTAAGCCGGTTAAGATGTGATGAGCTCTCGTTGCACCTATATTTACACTAGCCGCTTTAACAATAAACAACTGCTCAGCATAGGTTAACTGCCTCTCAGTCTTTGACAAATGCTTGTACTCTTCACGTTCAAGCTCGTGATTATGAATAGTATCAAACACATTCAACCTGTATTTAGAAGTACCAGGAATCAAATCAAATATAACACGTGCTTTGCAGCCTGTGATATGCAGGTTCGAACTCCTAATCTGCTTGTGACTATTCTCTAAGTCTAAGGTGTCCACATGAATTCCCTTAGGACAACCTTCCCTATTACACACCAAATAACTTTGTTTCACAGTACCATTCCTCAACCTTTTCTGGCATGACTTCCTAAACACAAACCCTGCTTTAGCAGCATATTTCATGTACGCAGCAATGCACTCATTAATAGACTTATAAACTTTGCCCTTAACTAATAAAACATCCGCAGGAACTTTAGGAATATAATAAACAGTTCTACCAGGAGTATCAAAATTAGAGTGAGTAGGAAACGATTCCGGAGTTTTCAAAGGATTCAAATCTGAAAAAAAAATAAATAAACAAAAAATAAAAACAGTGATTAACTAAAAATGAAATCACATACACATGTTCTAATTATATCATATATGATATCATATATGATATATCATATATGATAAATCATATATGATATCATATATGATATAATATCCAAACTACCATATTCAGAGCTTAAAAACTACTTCACTCAATCAAAAACTAACTAAATGGATTATTCAGAGCTTATAACAGCTTAACAACATAGCTTATTCACACTAACAAACGAATTATAATAAAAAAAATAATCAAAAAGCTTACTCTTAATAGCTTCTAATTCATCACCGTGTTCATAAGCAACAATCTCATCAGCATACTTAGCTGAAACATCATCACTAACAGCAATCTCTTCAGAAGCAGAAGACGAATCATTAACAGTGATCTCTTCAGAAATAGTAGAAACAGAACTATGAAGCGAATCCATAAAAGCTGCATATCAGATGAAAAAAAAATGAATCAGTTAGCTTATAATCCAACTTATAGGAACAGAGAGCTTATAATTCAGCTTAGAATTAAGATTAAATAAAAATAAACGACAAAAAATTAGGGTTAGATGATGTATGGGATGAAGAATGAGCTCAATTAATGAACTGAGATGAAAAACTTAGGGTTTGTTGAAGATCAGGATGAAGGAGGTGGTTGGTTTAAAGGAGGTGGTTAGATGAGAGAGAAGATAGAAACACACACTTTGTGTGTGTGAATACATGACGAATTAAAAGAGATGGGAGTAAAATATATTATTTATATAGTCCAAAAATAACCTTGTAGTGTAAATGTTAACTCTAATCTCAGCCACTAGATCAAAATGAATGGAAGGTGGGGATTGATCTCTTGGTATGTAAACAATATTTCGTCCTCAAATGATCTTTGTTCTATATATTTTTATATATTTTTATTAAATTTATTTATTACACTCAAAACCTCATACTTTTCATATTTTATGCACTCCCATAACGAAACCTAACGTCTTTCGCGATAAACCTTAATTTTACGACAAACCGGAAAAATAATCATTTTCAAAATAAAGTTTCCAAAAATAGAATTTCACACACTCTACAAACATTTCCCATGAAACAACCTTCTTGTAACGTACTAACGCTCAATTACTTGAACGAAGACTCGTTACACAAAACCGCAAAACACCAAAACTATACAACTCACTTCTACACCACAAAGGCGATCAAAATGAACTTACCCAAAATCAATACTCCTCATATCATAATAACAACCTCACCCAAAAAGGGATTTAGTGCCACATTCATACTTATCATACTTATATTACATATATCTCACACATATACCACACAAAACACTTAATTCACACCAAACAAAGTCAAATGGATCGAGACTATTAGTCAAACTAATCTGCTAAAATTACGGTTGTCACATATCCCCTCCTCGACTCACACACAAGTCAGATAACAATGACAATATTTACAGAACCTATCACTGTAACACTTGTTACGTTTGTGTGTGGACACCTATAACATCTCGAGACTTCATTGATGTCGAGAGTTCTTCTCTTGCACTTGAATGAAGATGAAATCACTTATAAACATATACCGACATGTTATAGTGATCAAAGACTCAAGGGAAAAATAAAAATAGAAAGTTTTGTGTGTAAAAATCCTTATTTTCTGAAGTGTAACAGTTCAGTATTTATAGACGACAGGACAGACCAGACGGTCCCGTAAATAGGCGACGGTCCTTTATCACTAAGGGACCACCGACCCTTTTAAGGGACCGTCCAGACAAAAACGCTCCCTTTTTGTCCTGACGTGGTGAAAACTTATCTGGTGTGATTTCAGTTATTTTGGGAGGAAAACTAGCTGTTACACATTTGAATTTGAAATATTTTCTTAATAAAATATTTCTTTAAAAACACAAAAATACTTTTGTGAAAATGTTTTGTTAAACTTAAAAATGTAAGTTCATAAGAAAATAAAAGCTTCTTTGATGACCAAACTAATGACGGTATAAGGTTTGTTCATACCTGAAGTGATGTTGTAGAAGCTACGTGGAAGTAAGGAGTTTCTTCGGTTAAAAACTTATTAATCGTAACTTTACGTAACATGTCTTTATATTTTGTGATTATCAAAACACAAGAAGATCGAATAATTCGAATAACGTTTTTGACATTATTTGTGTTAACAAAATGGACATTGAAATGGCCGACAAATCTATGCAAACCCCATTAGGGGTTATTGAAAATGTTTTGGTTAAAATTAATAAATTTGTTTTCTCGGTAGATTTTATCTTTTTAAATGTTATTGAGGATAATAAGATTCCGATAATATTAGGGAGACCAATGTTGGCTACCGCACATGCAAAGGTTGATGTATTCGGGAAAAGATTAACCTTAGAAGTTGGAGTGGAGGAAATTACTTTTAACGCTAACAAACGAATAATTCCTCATGAAAAGGATAGTGTTTGTGTTGTAAATCATGTGCAGGAACAAAAGGAATTTGATTTGGAGGAATTTCTCAAAGGCGATGAAAAGCAAGGGACTCCTCTTGACAACATGATGACCTTTCCCCCATTGGAAATTTTGATGTTTTCGCGGATTTTGAAGAAAGTAATCATGGAGTCGAAATGGACGTGGTAGAAGGATATCATGAAATTAACTCCATGGATGTGGTCCCACCTAGACAAGATGTGGAGGATGCTTTAGCTCTGATGCGTGAGATTGCACCCTCGCAAAAAGGTTTTACTTCTCAAGGGATCTTGAGAAGCTTGCAATCCCCACCAGGCAGTGTATCTGACCGATTTAGTATAGTGTAGTGGCAAGTACCGGGGGATTGATCGTTCTTTAGGGGAATAGTGTCGTTAGGATTGAAAAACTATTCTAATAGGTCTAAGGGTGAGGGAAGATTCTTTTTGTATTTTTATATTTTTTAGAAAGCAAGTAAAAATCTCGGGTTTGAAGGAGTGGGCGGAATTAGTTGCTAGTCAACTTACCCAAATAACTACAAATGCAAATAAAATAAAATAAACTGAAAGTAAATGCTTGTGAAAACTTATATGGAGAGAAGTGTGTTTACTTAGATTTCCTTACTCCCTAACTATCTTTTACCGATTGATTAGTGTGTATTAATTGCGTGGATGACGGATTATATTCCTTAATACCGGTCGTGGGGGTGTGTACGGACTTCCCTAACTCTATAAGCTCCTACTTCACTCCTATGTCGAGCCGGCTAAGAAGCTCCTAACATTGGATCAGTAGAATTCGCTCATGCATTAAATACAATCAAATAACCTTAGTACACCTTGGTTCATGTTTCTTAAGACGTTCAAGCATGTTACCAATTGGAAGTTTGCCAGTTTTCTTAAGCCTAACATCGATAAACATTCATCCAATACAATTAATAACACACCATTCAATCAATAATCAATAGTTAGGTTTCATTAGATCTAAGCAAACACAAAGAAAACCTAGCCTAGCATGTTAAACAAAAGACAAGAACAAGATAGAATCAAACAACACATAGACATATTGAATGATTAATTGATTACTTATCTTCAATGTAACATGGAAGATCCCAAGGTTAAAAACCTTGAAAAAGCTGCTAAAAATCGTCTAGGGTTTCTCCCTTAAAAGTTCCACACTTATGACTAAAAATTATGCGAATATATATAGAAAAACAGATCTGACGGCGTCACGTTATAGCCTTGACGCCGTCACCTCGCCGTGGTTAGGGTTTCTTGATGGCCTTCTTGACGCCGTCCCCCTTTAAACTCCCAAAAAACATTCTGGCTTATCAAGGCTTGACGGCGTCACATCCATGCTTGACGCCGTCAAGGGTACTATTCAGCAGATTTTTGGCACTTTGTCGAATTCTTCACTTTTATGCTCCAAAAACGTCCAAAATGCTTCCTTTTCCAGAATTTCTCTCCAAAGTACCTAAAATGCCAAAAGGAACGATTTATGGCGATATTTGATCAAATAAATACGATTTAGGGCTTAAATGACCCCCAAAAAGCGGTACACTTTTCGCCTCATCATGCTCTCCCATTTATCATGTCTAAAGGAAGTTATAACAAAATATTTAAAAAAGATCTTGATTATCTAGGAAATAACTTTCTCGGTAAAGTCAAAAATGTTAGTGTATTTGTGGGAACCTATACATTTTTGGTTGATTTTATGATTTTTGTGACATAAGTGAATTTGGGGAACACGGATTAGAAGAAGTAATTATAAGAAAGCCATTCTAAGAGATATCAGGAATAGAGGTGGATACTATCAATAGGGTAGTATGGCTTTCTAATGCTGATGACGTAACCATTTTCAAAATGCCAAGAACAGCGAAAAATTTTAAGCATTGGACTAGAAAGCAATTAAGTAGAGCCAAGCATCTCCTTGACATTAGCAATAAGGATAAACAGAATGGGTATAACTATCCTTATCAAAAGATTAAAGACTTTTATAAAGGATGTTTGGATCTTGGCGAGGCTTATAAGAGGGATGAACGGGTCATTGACGTGCTAAGACGTGGGCATACCATCATACATGACATGACAAATGGACACTACTAACCTAGGTAGTAAGTCTAACTTAAAGACTCGATAATAAACAAAAGTGCTCTTTCGGGAGACAACCCAAATTATTCCTTTCCTTTTATTTTCTTTTATTTTGTTGGTTTGGTATGTTTTGTCATAATTATTTAGAGGTTTTAGAGGAAGCTTAGCGTTGGGGAAACTCATTTTTGAACTTTTGCATCAAAGAAATTCCCCCAGAACATAACTACGGCGTAGCTCCAGACATTAGTACGCCGTAGCAACCTCCAGGTGTCATTCTGGATTATTTTATCAACTACGGCATAGCAAAACATTCTGGTTACGCCGTAGCTTTCCTATGTACCTAAAAATTTTAATTTAACAAATCATACTTTAACTTGTATTAGTTTTTAAATGAAATTTGTGTGTGTGTTCCCTGTAAACCCTCAAGACTTCACTCGTCCACTTGGGACACCAAGTGGTTTAAAAGGCTTGTTGCATGCGTTAAATGCAACCGTGATTTCTACGAAAGTGAGTTAGGATTTTTATTTTTCTTTTTTTTTAGGTTTTATACTTGTGGTAGTTGTGTGATTTTAGGGATTTGAAGTTTGCTCATTAGGCGAAGTGAAGGCACGTTTTTCAAAAATGATCCTTCTATCATTTTCAAGTGCAAATTTCAGAGAAGTTCTCGTTCCAATTCTACTTATCTCCTATTTATTAATTGTTTATTTACGTACAAAAAGGACTTTGTACAATTCAAGTGGGGGGACGGGAGTAGAATTATAACTTGAACTTTATTTTGCGCCATTTTTCTAGTTTATTTTGAAAAATTATGCCACTTTCAAAACTTTTGACATGTTTTTCCGAACCTAACTAGAATAGACCTTAGCCAAGCTGATGAACTCAAATAAGTACACTTTATTATCATCATTTATCCTATTTAATTAACTTGTTTTACTTTATTATGTATGAGAATCGGTGCTTTAATGTTTACTTTAGTGATTCTCAAAAGTCAAGATGTCAAAAGTCTACTGAAGCCCAGAAGATGCGCCGTATCTAACTCAACAGATACGCCGCAATATCATACTAAGATTAATTCGAAGACCATTGCCTGACTTTGAAGAATGTGCCGCATGGAATTCTACCATGCGCCGCATATGAAACTTTGGTCAAAGAAGAAGATCAAGCTCGTTCTACTCCTACGCCGCATCACACAATTGACATACGGCGTATCACTATCAAGACTTCACCAGAAACAATCCAAGACAACTGAAGGACATGCGCCGCATAAAGATTCAAGTTACGCTGTATCTAAAGGCGGTGTACGAATATTCCAGAATATAATAAGCTTGGACCCCACACGAAGTTAAGTCAATGCGCCGCATCTGATCATTACATGCGCCGCATCGAACCCTCAGATAGAAACTATAAATACCCCAAGACTTAGACGAATTTGGTGTGCACCATAACCCTAAGGAGGCGAATTTAGACGAACAAGCGACACAAGACATACCCCAAACGAAGATCTTAGAGCTGTAAGAAGGTCCTGCATGTACTTAATTCATTAAGTAGTTTTGTTTTATTGTAATAGTAAGCTTTAATTCATCATGATTGATGGCCGGTAGTTTGTGAGTACGCAAAATCAAATGCCCACCTTAAAATTGCTTTCCCATCAATTAAAGTTTATATGTTTGATGTCTTTGGTGAATTTATATTAGTGCATTGATTAGCTCTGTGTCTAGTAGAACACTGCTTGGGCCGCCATACCCCTTCCTCGCCTATTTAATCCGATGTCTTTGGATAAGTAGGATATTCATAAGTAATCATTAAGGGTTTACTCGCCGATATAATCAAACCAACGAGTACGGATTAATTATATACACTTCATATAAAACTAGCAATAAACAAGTGACAAGCTGCTTAATTATCAGGACAGGTCTTCTTATTGTCTCTATTATCTATCTGTGTACGTGTATGCTATTCGTTGATTTGTTCTCATTAATATTTACTGTTTAATTAAATAACCAAACTGTGCCAGTCTCTCAGGCTGAACCCCCTTTCGTTAGATTAGACTGTAAACTAACTTAGATATTAAAATACTGATTAGGATAACTAGATAATACGTTCCACTCTTAGTGATCGACACTCTGCTTACCATTATATACAAACTGACCGGGTACACTGCTCGTTAAGTGTGTGTGTTATTGATAAGTCGGCTAAATATAAATGTAAAACTTGAATAGGCATTAACACTGCTAAACCGCAACCACACATCACGCGCATCACAAGCACATTAACCCTTAATATCATGGTGAGGTTTAGCCTATTCAGTTTCCCCTGTTTTACCCAAATCCACCAAAATTATGAGTGTGCCGGTAGTTTGTAAACTTTAGAACTTGGATTTTACATCATTTTAAAACCATAGACGAGTAGTGTATTGAGTTTTCTTGATACATTTGGAAGAAACTTTTTAAGAAGGCAATATTTTAGGATTATCACCCAAATAGCCCGTATGAGTGCATTTATCGATTAGTCACATTGACTATTCGACCCCCATGTTAAACCATTTTGTTGCACTCTACTTTAGTGCAAGATACCCCTAGATACACCCTTTTTGAGCCTATCCTTTCGTTTCTTACCCATATTATAATTGTTTCGATACACCTATTCGCCTTAGCCTACCGTGTAGTCTTGGTTGATGGTTCGGAAGTTGCCACTTGCTCTAGTTTGAGGTTCAAGCTAAGAGATTCGGGAATCACACCTACGTTGAAGACCCATCTTTGGATATCATTAGAAACCCACAATTATTACATGTATAGTTCATCTCAAGTGGGGGATGTATTTTATTGTTTCTTGTATTATTAAAAAAATTGTGAAATTCAGTATGTAGATAATTTATCTTTGGTGCAACCTTGTATAGCACTGTATTTTGAGCTTTGAAAGAATTATTATCGAAGAGGCCACTTCGGTCACATATGAAGAATGAAGTTGTTGGTTCTTAATCGCCAACATGAAGACCAAGTGTGGTGCCCATCATGACATCCATTAATGGCACACACACTTACATGATCCAGTGTTTGTGTCTTGAAGCTTGGACTTTTGATGAACGGCAAGTGGTAGCAACTCGGTTATAGGCTTAAGACTATTTGCTTTCTTTTTCTTTTTACACCATTATTTTGCATCCCATGTCTTATCCTACCCTTTAATTGTGAATCATGCTTAGGTAAGGGATTTGAGCAGTCATTGGTGTCTTGCCCGGCGTTCCGGCCATGTACCATTGCCTTTGTCCCCTTTGCTGTATTATGTAGTAACAACACTACACCCATAGCCTATTACATGTTCACCCAATATTTCCTTTAAAAATTGTTTCGACCTTAGCTCTAGTGGTAGAGATTTGTGTAACCGCCAAGCCTATGATAGAATACATTCTATGTTTGTGCATTGAGTGATCACCCCGAAATTGACACTTAGATTAGGAGAGAGAGCATGAGTGTTTGTTCCCATTTCGTAAGGTGTTCGGCATTGATATATTCTAGCATAGGAAATTTTTAGATTCATATTTTCTAGTTTCTTGGGAGATATGTTTTTAAGAATTATTCTAATAAGGTCTACTTGAGGGCAAGCAGAGTTCAAGTGGGGGGATATTAACATTAAATAGTTCCGTGATTTTAGTATTAAGTTCCCCTAGATTACTCATCTTTTGTGTTAATATGTTAGGATATATACTCTTATTCGTTTATATTATGTTTTCAGGACAAAGATGAGCAAAGGAACAAAGAAACGCGGAAATGGAAGGTTTAATGAGAAAATATTTGAAGTATGCGGATTCTGCACTAACTACGCCGTAGAGGCACCATATACCTACGTCGTAGCATTAACTTACGAAGACTACGGCTTAGCTCAACACTAGACTACAGCGTAGAAACTTATTAAAGGGCTCTACGGAGTAGCATCTCTCCAGCTACGACGTAGACCCCCAAATCAAGCAGTTGAGAACTAACGTGGCCAAAGAAGAAGTTACGGCGTAGTTTCTTATACAACTACGCCGTAGAAGTAGCAACTAATGAAACTATGGCTGTAGCACCTGATCAAGCTACGGCGTAGATGAAATTTACAAAGGTTACAGTGTAGCGAAACAGAGAGCTACGCCGTAGCAAAGTCGGGCCTATAAATAGCAGCCCTAATTCCGAGTTTATTCATTCACTTTTCACCACACAGAAGTTGGGAGGAATTCAGGAGCAAAAGGAACGAAGTTCTATCAGTATACAAGTCATTTCCAAGGGAGAATTCACACAATAACCATAAGTTTATTCTTTCTTTTGATTTGTATTAGTTCTATGTTCACATTTGTTATGTTAAACAATTGTTTTACTGAATTTATGAACATGAGTGGCTAAACACCTCTTGGTGTTAGCCTTATTATGAAATTTTTATTGCCATGACTTAGTTTTCTTTGCATTTATTATCCTTTGTATACTCTATTAGCGAGTCTTGGAACACTCTAGTTTCGGTAGTGTAGATGATTGGTAGTTCCTTAAAGGTTTGGTGAATTAACCATAGGACCCAAGCTGATAAGGATGTGATTTGGTGATAGAAATATCACCATACATGTACGAATTAACCCTAGGACCACCTACCAATCTGATGTACTTAAAGAAGTTAGAGGGGATGTAAGATGAAGTACATACTTATTGTTACATCAAAGAATTACACTATTTATCATATCTTATTCTATTGATGTTGATTAAGTACATATGGATTCTAGAGCTTGAATCTATTTTCTTCAGTTCTGCAACCTTTTTAGTCTTTAGTCCAGTGTCTTCGTACTTCGGTGCTCTGGAGAACCAGCAATCACTTTAGCCAGAGTCTTGTAGACTCATCAGGTAGTAAGTAAGTACCACCTAATTTAGTCCTTCCAGTCCCTGATTATTGAACGACTTTGATCAACCATTTGATCTTGCCTCAGAAGTTGAATTTGTTTGTTTAGATAAGGGTCTGTTTTGGTTACTGTCTGGTCTGATAGACAGGTAGAACAATCTAAGTAGCTTTTCCATTGTAGATCAGTCAGATTTTACCCAGTCAGTAAGCATGTCCTTTTTGCTTACGAGCTAGGCAGCGACAAGGATGAGAAATCAAGGATTTTCATCCTTTTTTGCTTGCCATTGTTAGGTAAAGTTCCTTGAGGATCATGGATTATAATGATCCATGATGAATAATTTGTATCTTTCCAAACGACGTATCCTCTTCCCATTTTGCCCCTTTAATAGCCTCTGATGATCCACCATTTTTTCAATCAAATATTGTTGTTACTGAGATTAACCATATAACATTTTTAGATGTTTCCACTCTCATAGCTTGCATGGGACTAAGTCGTCATGAAGATTCCACCAGTATTCTATGAACTAGTGGTGCTGAGGTTGTATGAATGGAAGGATTATGGATATGCAGTTTGAGCATCTCATGACACAAGAACGGTTGAACGTAACTTTCTTCTTTGAGGAGACACCCGAAGATGTTATGGAAGGGGATTTAGATGATGGGAATTTGTAGAGGATTGTAATTTAAGTTATTCGCCATCTTTCAAGAACGACTAAAAGTTATTAGTAGTCATTCACGAACGAATATAGATCATAAGAATAATCCACCCGCTCTGATAACAGTTGTTGGTCTGGTTTTTAACAATTTAAACTTGAGGAACTCATGAATTAAGATAATAAACATAAGCACGTGACGTTTGGACATTGAAAGAAGAACGTATGATTCAAGATGGGAAAAATTACAAGGTTACTCCTTAGACACACTAATAACTTGGTTTGCTTTTCAAAAGGATAACTGCAGACAGCTATCCTTGCTGAGAGAGAAATTAAGAGACACATAGAATCAAGCTAGGCTTGGGTTCTAAGTGAGTTAAGGATTCTAACACTCTAACTATGTATAGAATTCTCACTTCTTACTCTCATTAAATGCGCACAATCTGCTTTGTTGGAACGGGTTTATAGCGGAGAGATTACCGTTGCTTCACGTGGGAATCGCGATCTTGTCAACTGTTCGTAGATAGGCACGTGCCTAGACATCTAACCTTGATGTCCTTTTGGTTGACCGGAGTTGACATCACCAATTACCCATGAGCTTCTTTAGTGTCTTCGGAAGGAGCAAAGTTTATCTTCCCAAGGGTTTTCCCGCTTAAAGTCTATAGTCTCACCTAACTTTCTTGGTCTTCGTTTACAGAGATAAGAGATCATCAAGGTATTCCTACCCTTGAGAATCCCTTGTTCCTGAGCTACAGTTCCTTGTACTTGCTGGCTGATAAGCACTTTGTAAGTTTGCAAGACAACTCTTGACGATATTAGGACATGAACTTCTGTTGTTGATATTCAGTGATTTTGTCTTCTTTAATAAGTTCTTCCTAGAATCCTAATGTCTCTGAATCTTGAGCCTTGATGAAGTCATGCTGATCATTCATAACTTGTTGATCAATTAGATTATAGTTGGTGAGGTGTTCATTTTCAATTAGAGAAAGGCCATCAGGGATATAGAGATATTTGTTAGATCTCGGGATCCCCGATATTTGCTCAAGTACCTTAATCACAGATACTGCATCAGTTGAGTTAAAGCGCATCTTCACTTGGTATTTGCCAACTCTTTGAAGTATGATGTCTGAGCTTCATAACTATCAAGGAGAGACATTCTCACTGATCATCAGTGAGTTCGATGGTCATTGATATTCTGTCAGTGAGTGTCTGGGCTATTTTATGTTCAAATATTTGTCAGGGATATTTGGGTCAATTGTTGACCGAACAATCTTCTTCAGATCCTTTGGACAAAGGCAAAGGTATTCTCACTACCCTTTAAGCCTGAACCATCAAAGCTAGTGCCAGCATCAAAGGAAGTTTGTCAAGACCCTGATGAACCTGTAAGGGTACCTTACATGATTGAAGGGAACATGTACAACCTGGCCAACGAGGAAATTGATGCTCACTTAGAAAAAAAGTATCAAATCAAGAAGGCTGAGAAGATGCAAAGAGGTTAGCACTGACACATCCATGATAACCCAAGTGATTCGGGAAGAGGCTAAAAAGATTATAATTCCTCCTCATCAAATCATTAGTGAAAAACCAGGGAAGAAATTCATAAGGGCTCAGGATGCACGGCTGGAAGCTTTTAAGAAGAAACACACTGCGGAAACCCAGAAGTTGGCTGAGGCAAAAGCAAAAAAGATTAATCAGGAAAATTCTGGAAAAAAACAACTCTTAACCTAGATATAAGCATTTAACTCAAACAAACATACAAATATGATAAAATATATGTTAAATATGAATTGTAAACTTTCATGTTCGAATTTCGTTCTAGTAACAAATATGAACTTCCCTACACTTATCTTTTTTTAAAATACCTTCATATGCAATTAAGACGGGGTTAAAAACAAAATAAAACATTTTCACAAATTCATTCGAAACATGAGAATCAAACAATTATAATTAAACATATCTGACACGAAGAAACAAACAAAATAAAAAGCAAACAATTAAAAGCATGGGTTGCCTCCCAAGAAGTGTTTTTCTTTATTAATGAGTCTTGTAGCCAGACTCAAAGTCATGCCCTACACCATCTCATTCATACTCACATGTCCATATGTGAGCCAATTAATGGTTTCATCATCCTTCTTATAGTCATCGTTTAACTCTAAACATCCTTTATAATATCTCTTATTTTTTTTTCATATGGGTACCTAAGCCCATTCTTTCTATCATTCTCGCTCAAAAGTGAAAGAGGTGCCAATCTATTACATGCCTTAATTGTAACATTACTAAACCTAGGGTTCGAACGGGGCATTTGATAAATAAAATCCTCAACTCCATTTGAGAATGTTACTAACCCTTCCATAAGTCTTTCGTCTAACTTAGTTAGCCTCTTAAAGTTTTTTAACCATATTGTTCATAATACAACATAATTTTTTATCAGTTTTTGTTCCATATTTTTTTGTCAATTTACCAGTTTTGACTTGTTAAACTTTGTATTGTAAGTTATGTACTTTCCGTTTCATAGTTTTACAATAAAAACCTTATTAAAAAGTTTTAATTTTTTTTTAAATGTGAAGGGGGGTATCATTAGTATTTTTGGGGGTAACCTATCCCAAACTTTAATTTTCGTTTCTATATATGGTTTCGAAAAAGAAAATGACATTTCATATGCCAAGTCTCCATGTTATTTATTCAGTTGACATGATTGACTCGTTGGATATTTTCCTTGAGTGTTTATTTTAGTGCAAATAGAAACTCATCTTGCAAGCGTGAGTGAAGACATATGTTTGTTCGTGTACATGCATATGTATATTCACATTCATATGTGTAAGTCTTAGCCTCAAACACTGAGTGGGAATGAATTACTTATTATTCAAAGGCTAGTAATGACACAACGGTTGTAGATGACTGTGATTTAATTCAAGTTGACATCTCATTATACAGAACGTCATTTTCAACATCAGTGTTTGATTACTGTATAATAACTAAGTCAGGATTACAACCTAATGTTCAAGCTCCCATATCTTCTACGGACAAAGCATTAATGACACCAAACCCACTTGGTGAAAGTTGGTGATAAAGCGAAAAGTGTTACGCTTTTAGGGGGTCATTTAAGCCCTAATCCGTAATTATTTGATCAAATATTGCCCTAAATCGTTCATTTTGTAATTTTAGGTACTTTGGAGAGGAATTCTAGAAAAGGAAGCATTTTGGACGTTTTTGGAGCATAAAAGTGAAGAAAACGACAAAGTCTCAAAATATGCTGGAAACAGTACCTGATGGCGTCACGTTCCATCGTGTGACGGCGTCACGTTTTGACAATACGAAGGATGATTTTTACACCAGACGCCCCAGAAAGTTTTGAAGAATTAAAAGGTGATGGCGTCACGCTTTGTGACGCCTAGGCCGTCACGTTATGTGGTAAAGGGAGACGGCCCATAAAGAATTACAAGGGGACGGTGTCAATAATGGATCTGAGCAATCCGAATTTTTCTTTGGCGGCGAGGTGACGGCGTCACGACCCAAAAGGTGAAGCCGTCACAATGTAAAATCTAAATATACTTTTCTAATTTTCATTCATTGGTTTGTGCAACTTTGGGAACAAAACCCTAGCTCGTTTTTTTACTGTATTTTTGAGGGTTTTCCACCCTTGAAACTTGGATGCTTAATTGAAGATAAGTCTCTTCCAAATCATTCAATATGTTTTTGTATTGTGTGATTATATCTTATTTTTTTCTTTCAATTAACATGCTAGGCTAGGTCTTTATTGTGTTTGCTTAGATCTAATGAAACCTAGCTATTGATTATATGTTGTTGGTTTGTTTGTGATTATTGTGGTTGGGTGAAGTCGATGTTAGGCTTAAGAAAACAGGCTAACCTCCTATACGGTAACTTGCTTGAACGTCTTAAGAAACATGAATCGGATGTGTACTACAATTATTTAGTTGTATTTAATGCATGAGCGAATTCTAATGATCCCATGTTAGGAGCTTTAAGTCAGCTCGACATAGGAGTGAAGTAGGAGCTTATAGAGTTAGGGAAGATCGTACACGACCCTACGAATGGTTTAAAGGAATACAACTCGTCATTCACATAATTACAACAAACCAATAAACATATAAAAGATAGCTAGGGAGTAAGGAAATCTAAGTAAACACATATCTCTCTCATATAAGTTTCACAACCACTTTAATTTTCTAGTTATTTTATTTTATTCGTAAAAGTAGTTATTTGGGTTAGTTGACTAGCAACTAATTCCGCCCACTCCTCTATAACCCGAGATTTTTACTTGCTTTCATTAAATATAAAAATACAAAAAGAATCATCCCTCAACCCCTAGAGCTAATTAGAGTAGCTTTTCAAGCCTAAAGACACTATTCCCCGAGAGAACGATCAATCCCCCGGTACTTGCCACTTCACTATACTACATCGGTCAGGTATACTGCCTGGTGGGGGTTTTAAGCTTCTCAAGATCCTTTGAGAGGTAAAACCTAAGTGCAAAGGTTGCAAAACCCACGCATCAAGTTTTTGGCGCCGCTGCCGGGGAGTAGTTATTGTTTAGGTTGAAATTTTTTTTTACTTAGGTCTACTAATTAGAATCCTTTCTAGTGAGATTTTTATTTTTCTTTTTCTAGGTTTTCTTTAGTCTATCTTTTTCTTCGTGTTTTTGTTCGTAACCATTACCATCCGCCATCATGGAAGGTGGTAATATCCGTGATCCCAACAACCCACCACAACCAAAACAACCCCAACCAAACTAACCTCCTAAAGCCCGTACTTTAGGAGAATACTCCCGTCCTAGCCACCAAGGCTATCGAAACACCATTGGGCTCACCCAAGGAGCCAATGTGTCTCCCTTGCGATCCGACACCATCCGGTTGGTGCAAAGCGGATGTGCATTCCATGGACTTCGTTCCGAAGATCCAAATCAACACCTCAAGGACTTCCTTAAGATCGTAGATTCCATAGACCTTGATGTTGACACTCGAGAGACTACCCGATTACGTCTCTTCCAATTCTCTCTGCGAGACCATGCTAGTCAATGGCTAGAGCGTCTACCCGCAGGATCTATCACCTCTTGGGATGATCCCACAACTCGTTTCCTTGCCCAGTTTTTCCCACCGGGAAGGACTGCCAAGCTAAGGAATGATATCTTGATGTTGCAACAACGTCAAGGCGAAACCCTCTACGAGGCATGGACTCGATTCAAGGACTTACTCCAAAAAGTCCCTCGCCATGGCATAGACCTTTGGCTCCAAGTCCAAATCTTCTATGACCATATCCATCTCCCCACAAGGCAAACCATTGACCAAGCGGCCGGTGGTAAGCTACGTGATCTAAGTGCGAAACAATCATGGGATCTCCTAGAAGATCTTGCTCTTTATGACAACGAAAGTTGGAATGATCCCCGTGATTTGAATAAAATGGTCAAGGCAATATCTTTGCCTTTGAACAATTCAAGCACTTCCGACCGTAGGATCATAGAACTTGAAGACCAAGTCAAGTTTCTTATGAAATCCTACGAGGCTCCTAAACCTTCAAGCCAAGTGAACAAAATCACTTCTTCGTGCGAATTATGTAGTGGTCCCCATGACACTCGTGATTGCATGGAACTCCCCGAACAAGCTTTTGCGGACTACGCATCCTCGCGTACCGATGGAGCGGGAGACAAGTGGTACACTTTCAAACCCAAGCCAAACCCTTATGGTGACTCATACAACCCCTCATGGAGAAGTCACCCGAACCTTATGTTAGGAACACATTTTATTAATATCAAGTCTCGGTCATTAAGTTTTGTAATAGGTTGCATTAGAATATTGTTTTGTTAAGTTTTATTAATGTTTAGTTCATGTTTACATGTTTTGTTAAAGTCTAAGGGGCAATATTGATAATAGTGGAAACTTATGTAATGCCCTAGACACTATAAATAGTGATGTAAACCCTCCAAGGAGGGTGTTGGTTCTCTTAGGAATAACAAAGTTCATTTCATTTCATTTTCAAGAGTTCCTTCCACTTTCTCTCTCTACTCTCTTTCTCTCTCTAAAGATTGTGTGTTTTATGTTATAAAATGGTGACCTAACAAGTGGTATCAGAGAGACATGGAAAATGAGTGTTTTCATTATTCAAAAAACTAAATAATGATATATGTTAGTATATCATTATTTAGTTGTTACAATGACTAAATCTAAGCACGTGCACATTCTTCAATGTTGTATTCAAATTCGAGTTCAGATGTGGTGCATGTCTTGTATTCTGTGAACCCTGCTTTTCGAATCTCCACTAAATCAGAAAGTAGAAGTTTATGGGTTTTCATAATCTTCTTGATTCGTTTGGTGAAACCTATTATAGAACCTTCTATTGGTACTTCTGATTCAGGAACATCAAGGTGAGCATCGACCATTTCATCGAACCAATTGTAAGTTGGAGCAGAGGTGTCAATCCACTCAGGAGGTGGTATGACTGGAGCTTCTGTAGGTGGTTCTGTGACGTCGGCAGGTATCTCCTGTGGGATTTCATATCCTGGATCTGGAGCATCCAATTCCTCAGCTTCTTCCATTTGAACATCACCTGCTGAATGTGTCGGGACTTCATCAGTAGCATGAGTACTTGTTCCTGCTCTTTGAGGCCTAGTAGTGGAGCCATGCATTCTTTTGCGTTTGCCCTGTTGTTGTTGTTGATCATCTGGATCGTCATGGCGTCTCTTTGTAGACTTAGTCTTCTTGCAAGCCTCACCTTTCTTTTCAGCCCTTTTGATTGATTTAAGCAGTGCTTTTCAAAGGTATTCCTCATCTGGATCATCTATGATTGCTTCCAACAGCTTTCCCTTAAGATCACTAGCAGAAGGTGTAGAAGGTAGAGTCTGAACGGTTATCGGAGTTGTTTGAAACTTTTGTGTTACGACCCTTTCCAGATTATCTTTGACGTATTGTTCCACGGTTGCTGGAAGTTGTTCACGAATATATTTTCAAACTTCTCCTGGTAATCTATTCTTAACTCTGTCTGCCACTGCTGCATCAATGTTGTAGACTTTGAATTGTTCGAGGTCTTTCTGTTGTTCTGAGATCTGCCCTTGTAACTTCTTCATTTGCTGTTGTAATGATCTTAGCAGACTTGGATGAGCAGTTTCTTGTGGATCTTGGGTTGTCTGAGGTGGAATTGGTTGAGTCATTGAAGGTTGATCCTGAGATGAGGTTACTTGAGGTTGTTGAAGTGGAGCAGTAAATGGAACAATCTCATGACTTCCGGTGATGTCAATGGTTGTGTCATCCGTTTCTTGTTCTTTAGACTGATCATAATTATCATTCCCAGTTTCATTATCACTTACTTCATTATCAGATTCTTCATCATCTTTCTTTTCTTCATCACTTATTACTCTTATTCTTTCATCACTACTTTCCGTTTCTCCTTCAGATTCTTCATTGACAGTGATTGAGTCCAAACAGTCAACTAATATTGACCACGAATATGGTCAAATAAAGTCAAACCACTTGAAGTCAACTAACCAAGGAGTACAGAATATCCCCGGGTCATTTAATCCCAACGAGGTGTGAAATCTGTAATACAACGAATCTGTGATCGGGTGAATATTGAACAGGAAAGGGTTTTGAGTGATTTACACTAAGGAATAAACGGAAATAGCTTAAATAAGCTATGAAAATGATTACGTGAAAGGAAATTAACTAGAAACGTTTAAAAACTAAAAACGTACGTTTAATTTAAATTCACGTAAACGTACGAAATAAAACGTGAATTCTTATCAATACAAACCCCACGGATGTGAAATTTATATTTTTGGAATCCTAATAATATAAGAAAATTATTGGAAAATTAAAATTATTTTTTAGACTATTTAATTATTTATTTAAAAACTAATTATTAACTATTTAAACTAATTGTTATAAATACTAAATGAACAGTAATAATTACCAAATTTTTCCTAAAAATAGTTTAAGATGACAGAAGCTAGGGAAAAATATGAAAATGTTAATTAGCTTATACATAAGCTGAAAAATAAGCAAACTAAGATTAATAAGCTAAAAAGAAATCCACTACTATATAAATAAATGAGCAAAAGAATTACACTAAGAATCCCCTAGCCCAGATGGTGCTTGGGTCAGGTTTGATTTTGTCCAAACGAACCAGGAGGTCAGGGGTTAGAATCACACTCCTAGCAACTTTTTGTTGTATTTTTTTCTTTTTGGTTTTCTTGTTACACAACTACTTTAACAACAATTTTAACAAACTTTAATAAACACAAACTTATTAAAACTCAGAAATAAGCTCTGTGGGAGCTTTTTGTCACCACAGTTAGCTTTTTTTTACTTAAAATGGATTTTGAGACCTTGAAAAGCTAACCAATAAGCTACAAACTGAGACCAAAGACTAAAATAAACTAGAACAAGTTAAATGAGACTTAAAATAAGCTAAAACAAAAGAAAAGACACTCCGAAATAAGCTAGAAGTGAATGAATAAGCAAATCCAACACTGAACACCCAAACAGGCCTCAAGGGGGCTATTTGCAGGCTCAAATAAGCTAGGGGCAAAAGATCTAAAGTCCAAAATAAGCCTGGAACCTAAAATTCCACACTGTGAACTTTCCAAAAACCTCAAAACCTCAGGAAAAGCTTAAGTGAGGAGCAGATAAGGAGCTTATGAAATAGGCTCAACTAACTGACATGGCTAGTCCAAGCAGTTGAGTATATGAGTGATGAAAGCTAATTCAAAAGCTCACAAGCAAGATTCACAGGTGCACAAGTTAGGAAAGAGACAAGATGAGCCAGAGAAACTTGAATGAACAAAGTAATAAGCTAGAACAAGCTTATGCAAGCCCAAAATGATCACAGTTAAGGTTTCAAGCTAAAATGAGTTTTCCATAAATCATAAGCTAGCAACAATAAGCAAATAAGCCAAAACCAAGGAAAACACATGCAAACACTATCACAGAAAAACTAAAGAAAACTAATAACAACAATTGCATAAGCTGGAAATCAAGGATCAACAAGCTCAATGCATACTGATGCACTCAGCAGAAACAGTGGCCAAGGGGGCAATATGGGATCACAAATTAATCTAGCAAACAAGCATACAAGCACAAACAAAGAAAAGCTTCAACAAGCCAGTACTGGCGACTTCTTAAAACACTAAAATTCAAGGGCTAAACTCAAGAAATGAACAAGTTGAGGATCAAAGAAAAACGGTTTTTTTTGTCACTTTTCTGTGAAAATCGACTTTTGCAGCCCGAAAAAGGGCAAAAGTCCTTGGAACAAAATCTAAAAATTAAACAAAAAATAACAGTAACTATATAATCTACTAAATAAGCTACAAACCAAATTTCAGGCAAAACGGGCTTATAACGAAGAAATGAAAAATCAAAAAAATTTTCTGCAGTAAAAAACGACCGAAAAAGGGCTATTTACCCTTGTAAAAAATATCTAAAAATTAAAATAAAATTACCACTAAGTAAAAAATATATAAGAGTACATGTTCCCATAATTTTATCAGATTTCGTTGAAAATTGAAGAAATGAAAATTCAAAAACTTTTTCTGTTGTATTGAACTTTTTGACTTTTTTGATTTTGAACTCTAGTTTGACTTTATTGAACTTTGATTGATCCCTACTGGATTAGTATGATATATTAGACTAAAATGAACTTAAATATAACAAGCTTAACAAGTTTAGAAGCTAAAATGATGATTTGGTACCTTGAATTCTAACAGATAGCTAATAAGATGAGATCACAAGTGATTTTGACTTTTGCTCAAACAAGACCTAGTTTTTATTCTTTATCTAAACTATATTAACCTGATGCAACTTGTGTGAACCAACAATAACACCAATAACAGACCTGAACCCACTGAAATAGAATAAACCAAACACTCCTTTAATGGACTGATTTTTAGATTTTTGAAGTAAATGAGTGCTTTAAGCCATAAAACTGTTTCACAAAGTCTTAATATGATGTTGAAATCTTATAGCAACACAGAAACATTAATAATAACAACTAATACACAATAACCACTAAGATGCTAAATTGACAGTGGAAATGAGATTTAGAACAACTATGAAAGCTGATAAACACGCATAAGATTTTAAGCAATATTATGACTAACAAACACCAAGTAAGCACTAAGGAACTCAAATAAGCTACCATAAGCTGTTCTACATTAAAATTGCCAAAAAGATGAGAAAAGTGCTTACAAGTGGCACTGTGTGATCCAAAACCAAGAACAAGATAAACAACTATCCTAACACCTCCCCTGAGGTACTAATACCATGGCCATCCACATTTTACCATGCTCCATGCATCTTTCATCCTTCTACAATGATTTTTTGATTTTTCACTATTTTTCTTGAATTTTTGGTATTTTTAGTAAAACTGAATAAAACTTGTTTTTAATGATTCTGAGCTTATAGAAATTTAGTAATAAAGCTAAAATGAGTCCAACTTATCAGTTAACAACACATTACAATAACTTTTAACTAAAATGAGAATTTCAAGGGAAGATTGCAAATATTGAATTCGAAAAAGGAAAATGAAATTCTTGATGGAAATATCTTTCAAAACACACTATAAACTTGAGATTACAATTAAAAACTAGGTTTTATAACAGGGAATGAAAATTACATGAGAATGACCTAAAAATTATGCTAACTACCTACTGCTTGTTCCTCTGTCCTTCTTTCTTTCTTTATAGAGTTGAATTAGGGTTAGACTGGCCTTCTGAATCTTTCCCACTTCTATTGTGAGCCCTTGGATTTCTGAAAATGATCTTGACCTTTAAATCTTCTTTTGGCTCCAAAAAGTCCTTGGTGATATTTTCAGGTTGAGTGTAGGGTGAAGAAACAATAAATGTTTCTTGTTTTTGTCTTTTGGAAGTGGTGAGGTGGTGAGACAGGTGGGAGGCCAGGTGGTGGTGGTATTGGAGTGCAGAGGTGGAGGGAAAAGGGTGAGGGTCGAGGTGTTTGACCGGGGTTTGACCCCGGTATATAACTAAAGGGTGGTTTTGGATTTGTGTTGGACTGGGCCAAGAAAAAGAGGTGTTGGGTTTATTAGTTTTGGGTTATGTTTTGTATTGGGTTTTATTATAAAGGTTAGTTTGGTGTAAGGTTTATTAAGCCCAAGGTCCAAAATGTAAAATCTGAATTTATGAAGGGTTGAACATGTAACCTTCCCGAAATATTCATAGGGACCAATCTTGCCATATTTGAATTATCCAAGGTCCATAATTGAATATTTCACATTTAGAACACCCAGGGACCATTTCTGCCATTTTGAAAATTTGAGGGGCCTGCTTTGCCATTTCTTGAAAAGTTTCATCCAAGGACTGATTTTGAACAAGTTTGATTTCCCAAGGACTAAAGTTGACTTTTCTTCCAAATTAAACCTTCAGGGACAAATTATGCCAAAATTGAAACTTGAGGGGCCTGTTTTGCCATTTTTCAACCTTCAGGGATCAAACTTGTCATTTTGCAAACTTGAACTTTAAAGGACTAATGTTTACAACTTGTGAATCCCCAAGGACCTTTGATGATAATTTTCCATGTTTTGAATAACCAGGGACTAGTTTTGACAATTTTTGAAACTTAAGGGACTGAAACTGCCAATTGTGCAAACTTGACTATTTTTCATCAGGGATATTTTATGTATTTTAAGGCATTTCTGTGTGTTTTCAGATATTTTTGCAGTATAAATGTGATAGAAATGATGAGTATTTACACACTCATCAGACAGCTTCAGTAACTTCCCTATCTTTGTCACTGTTCTGTTCTTCACCGTCAGTAGACTGTTTTTCTAAACTTGAGGATGCTTCACTCTTATCGGAGTTGCCTAAATCATCTGTATTCACCTTTTCTAGATCAGTATCAGTATCTGAGAGTGTTTGAGAGCCAGTTTCCTCAGACTTATCTACTTCTGCTTCCTCAGATGACTGAGCTTCTTTTTCGACTATTCTGGAGCCAGACCTTTCACCTTTCTTTCTTAGCTTGGCTAACCTTTCCTCTTCTGTGTGTTTACTTTCTTGTAGGACAAATTGCAATTGTTCCTTTTCTTCGGATTCGGACAAAGGTGAAGTTCCAGCTTCTTCCTCCTGAGGTTGTTTGCCTTTGCCTCTAGTATCTTTTGCCCGTTTAACAGTTGTTTCTTCTGTATCCTCTTCAATCGGTTCATCACGAATGGTAAGTTTCCTTGTAGGTTGACGAGTAACTTTCTTTGATCTAAACTTGGGAGCCTTGAAAGTCTTTTCAGTACCCTTAGAAACTGCTTTGGATTTTGTGGAACTTAACCCGACTGAGTCATTCTTTTGAGCATTATCATAGACTTCATAAGCATTAGTGTTATGAACAGCATCTGATAAAAGAATTTCTGGAATTCTCATGCCTTGTTTTGTAGTACGTGTTTTGTGGATTCTGGCTGAGGTGTACATGAGATCCATAGTCGGTGTGTGTTCCTTATCTTCCCTTCTTGAATCAATCTCTGAATACTTATGCATGAAGTATCCAATGAGAGACTTGGTGAACCGGAAAAAAGACTTATCATTTGATAAACTATATATCAAAAGATTTTATGTTACAAAATGGTGACCTAACAATGTCGTGAAAACACTCATTATACTTAGAAAATAGTTTATCATTACATTCCACAATCAAAATAGTTACAAATGATAAGATTTTATGTTACAAATGGTCACAAATCATTGTTAGGTCATAAATCATTACATACGACATAAATCATTGTGGAAAGTTCATCGAAATCATTGTGGAAATTCTCCATAAATCAAAAGAGAGACACCGGGTTTCTTAAACAACTTTCAATAGAAAAAGAGTTTTAAATTTCCATTGATTCAACGAGTGGTATTTCAAAATGAAACAAAGTTTTTCAGTCCTCATTCGTATTCAACATCTTTTAAATTAGATTGACACAACCTACAAATGGATTTCAAATTTTGGCAAACCCGTTGGCACCATGCTTAAATGGGTTCCCAAGGTTGTTGTCTAATCTGATATTCAAGCATTCTTTGTTGTATAATACTTGATTGTGTTTTCTAAAACCTTGAGTAGAATCATCCCAAGAATTTCCAAAAAGTATTTTTAATACGATTCAAAATTCTGCTCAAGAAGACTATCTCTTGAATAATCTTCATTATTTGAGGGGGAGTATTTTGTTAAAAGAAAACAAATTTTGTATTAAAAACAACGACTTGTGCACACATTTCAGTGTACAACTCGGGTTTCAAAGAAAGGAAAGTGCCTTGCTAAACCATTCTTTAAAACAAAACGTGCAGTTATCCTAAAAACAAGGAGCAAGTTCTCACGCAAAGTTTATCTAAAACTTCTTAATCTTGAGCAAAATTTATTCAAAAGGTTTTTCAAAACTTCTCAAAATTTTGCTCCAAGATTTTTCAAATCTTTCCCCAATTCGCTCCAAAGTTTTAAAATGTCAAAACTTATGCTAGTTTTGAGGGGGAGTATTTAAATGTAAAAAGTTTTAGTTACCTTGAAGCAAAATTTATTCAAGAATTTTTCCAAACAGAAATTTCTAAATCTTTCAAAATTTTGCTTCAAGAAGACTCCTCCCCTCAAACTTTAAAAAGTTTAAAATTCTCAAAACATATGCGAGTTTTGAGGGGGAGTATTTCCAAAACAAGATGTTCAAAGTCATGCTTAACGGCTTGTGCACACATAACAGTGCACAACCCGCTCTTTGTAATTAAAGGACCCTGTGGTACGCATCAGTGCTACAATCCTCACATAAGGAGCGAAAGCTTCTTACTTTTGAGTAGAATTAACAAACTTTTCATGATTTTTACAATTTTGCTCAAAAGACAAGTATTTCACCTCAATGAGTAGTCACTTGTTGAGGGGGAGTACTTGATCAAAAACATTGTTCTAAATTAAAGTCTTGATTGATTTCTCTCCATAAGACTCAAAAGGCATATTTTAATCAAAACACTTACAAAAACAACATTTGATATGCTATTTTTGAGGGGGAGAAGATGAAAAGTGATTAAAATATGATGTCAAAAGTTTTATCTTGTGCGAGCTCGACTCAGAATTGACCCACGAATTGACGAAACAACAAATGTTAGTATTCNAAAGGCATATTTTAATCAAAACACTTACAAAAACAACATTTGATATGCTATTTTTGAGGGGGAGAAGATGAAAAGTGATTAAAATATGATGTCAAAAGTTTTATCTTGTGCGAGCTCGACTCAGAATTGACCCACGAATTGACGAAACAACAAATGTTAGTATTCGAAAGGATTTATCCGAGTAGAAGTACCGTTTCGAGAAACTCTATTAGACGTTTACTTTGATGGGTCTAACTTCCTTTTAGGAATGTTAACAACTTCAAGTTAGTTATTAGGGCTAGTTATTACCTAAAAACTGATAATGTATCCCTTTAACTAAGCAACGTAAACGTGTCCCTCGGGTATATGTCTATTAAGAGTGGATCAATTCAAAAGTGCCAACTCTTCCTGCATATGCAAATTTCTGAAAACATTCATGAGCATATTTGGAGGGGGAGTCTTTCAAAAGAAATATAAACCCTCAAAGTGTTAACAAAAGGTTTTATACTCATAAACACTTTGAGAGATTTTCAAAGATTTGGTTCAAAGGCATCAATAGGATAGTCATGGAGTTACAAGGTGACTAAGGATAGGAATAACCGTCATATGATCCGCCAGAACCCGAGGGATCTACCCAAGGACATCACCAATAGTTAGAAAATAGAAGTCCTTAGGTATGATATGTAAAAAGGAGAAAAGAATGAAAGGGGTAAGAAGGGGTTGAAGAATTAAAAAGAAATTAAAGAAAAGGGTGAAAAGAAATAGCTCTCCATTTGTTCAACCTTAGGCAGACACCGGGTTCAATTCATATGCTACTGGTCGTTGCTAAGGCGACACCGGTATTGAAGATAAAGACGTCATGGACCCAGTGACGCAATGCACCTAAACCTTCTTTGCCACTCAAGTTTCTCTCAAAAGATACTTGTTTCATTCTCACGGAGAACCCTGCATAATCTATTGACCATTCACTACGAGTGTGTCTATATTGAAAAGGAGGTACTCTGCTCCACACCTCCGACGACCAAATTGTGCACGAATTGAGTCTAGAGCCACGAGATACATCAAAGATCTCTTAGGAACACACAATGCTTCCACACTAAGTGTCTTACATCATTGGACACTAAGTGTAAATTATCGAGTCCTACGCAGATCTTAGCAATCTGCCTTGAACGTTTATGAGGGATTTACTTATGTATTTCTCGAATGATTGAACGGAAATCCTGCCAGGGTCAACATCAAACAGCCCTGACAGCAGGTCACTTCGGTGATTCCTTGTGGATTACGCTTAGTGTTTACGATGGTTTCAAACGGTCTACAGTCGTGGGGTGATCTCCAGCCTCACCTATTCATGGGTGTACTTATGTATGTCTGTGTGAGCCCTCCAGGGGGTATCCGATTAGGAACGGCCTTGGTGAGGATTAGAAGGAGTCTTCACACTATCAAACAGCCCTGACAGCAGGTCACTTCGGTGATTCCTTGTGGATTACGCTTAGTGTTTACGATGGTTTCAAACGGTCTACAGTCGTGGGGTGATCTCCAGCGACTCACCTAATCGTGGGTGTACTTATGTATGTCTGTGTAAGCCCTCCAGGGGGTATCCGATTAGGAACGGACTTGGTGAGGATTAGAAGGAGTCTTCACACTATGCTGTCGACAAATTCTAATTTCCAAACCTGTAAGTACCGGATGTATTATTGCTAACTGTTTCAATGCAGGTACAACCACCATCTTGAACACCAACCTCCACATGCTCATACTTACATCTCAATGATTAATAAAGCTCTCATCAAAGATCAATGCATTGTAAAAGTCAACGAAAGATTCTACGTCGAATGAAAGAATCTACAAAGTAAAAAGACAATGGTCTAATGAAAAGCAATGTTCAAAGAAGGATTCTACGTCAACACAAAGAATCTTCAACAAAGAAATGAGAGCTACGAATGTATGAAAGCACCAACGTCAAAGATGTATGAGCATGTTGGAAAGGCGCGGATCCACTGGAGTCTAAGAATGTGACAAATGACAGATTAATACATCACTTGATCACTATCACATCATCAAAGACAAAGAACAAAGAACGATGAATCATTTATCTAAAGAATTTTTGAAGACGTCTAAAGCCGTGAAAGTCAAAGTTTAAAGACAAAGAAAAAGACGTCGAGCAACCTTATTAATCTTCATGACCGACCCTTAGGGGGAGATTGTTAGGAACACGTTTCACGTATTATCAAGTGTCGGTCATAGTTTATGCAATAGGTTGCTTTACTATATCATTATGTTTAGTTTTAACAAAAATAAATAAAAATAAATAAAAAAAAACTTTTGTAAATAATTATTCAAAAACAAAATACAAAAATATAAAATCAGAAAAACTCAAAAAGATTTTCTTTTCATTATTTTCCTTTTCTAGTTTAAAAATTCACTACTTCAAGATATGTTGTCCAAACCATTTTCATAATATTCTCGTAAACATATCTTGAGGGGGAGAAACTTGTCGTATTCTTGTGAATTTTATCTTTCATTATTTTCTTCATCAATAACTATCATCTTTTCCAATTAACTCTCGAGCCAAAAACTTTTGTCAAACCGTCATCAATTTATGGTATTGGTTCGAGGGGGAGTTTCGTCACTAATACTCTTAGAATCTTCTACTTGGACTCGATAAATCATGATTTCAGAACCAAAGGGACTGTTATTGCCAAAACTGCCTAAAGTTTGGTTTCTAATCAAGTACAAGGGCCAAAACTGCCAACTCTCTCATTTTCACCTATAAATACAAGACTAAAATCATTTCCATTTTATAAAAATCAAAAAAAAACCTCCCAAACGCTGCCAAAATTTCTCCACGACCCACAAATCTTGTTTTTTGTGATTTCACATTGATTGTGAGTACTTATTATCATCCACATTGTTTTTTCTATTACAATTTATCATTGGAATTCGTTTGGTGGATTTCACTTTTTAGGGTTCATGGGTTCGAATTGGGTTTTTCACATGGGTGATGTTTTAGGACAATTAGAGTTCATAAGCCGTGTTGGTAGGTCTAAATATGAATGGTTTCACCTTTAATTCGGCATCTAATCCATCACTTTTGTGTAAATTGGTCAAAGTTTGGTTTTAGGGCTCGTAAGGGTGACTGGTACTATTTGGTTGTGGGTTTATGTGTTTTGAGTGTTTGTAATTGCTTGGTTATGATATCTTTGCTTGCTCCCAAAGTTCCTAACTCATTGCTTAACATTAAGGGATATGTGTTAGGCTTATATGATATATAGGATTGGATTAAGTTTGTAGATGCCTTTTGTCAATAAACTATAGCATGCCCATAACCCAAATCATTCTGAAAATTTTGGCCTATGTGAGGATTATCGAGTTTCATGATGAACTTATCGAGTATGCGTTACTGGCTATCGAGTATCATTTGAACATTATCGAGTATGAAGGTTCTTTATCGAGTAAGTACTCAAGCTTCACTTATTCGAAGCATAAAGACAATCTTACATCGAGTATGAAATTT
>LBNU01020475.1:295448-306765 GCA_014162995.1 Artemisia annua | reverse complement strand
AAGTAAATTAGCCTAGCATATTAAAAGAAAGACAAGTACAAGCATAAATCACACAACACATAGACATATTGTATGAATAAAGACTTATCTTGGATTAAACATGCAAGTTAGAGGGGTTAGGATACCCTCTAAGGTCACTAATAAACGTATTAGGGTTTAACCCTAAAGTTCTTCACACCAAAATTCGACTCTAGTTCTCCAAGTTCTTCCTTTAGTAAAGAAAAATCGTTCTATATATATAGAAAAAGCGGGCTGACGGCGTCAACCCAATAGGTGACGGCGTCAGCTCGGCGATTAGGGTTTTCAGACGGCCTTCCTTGATGTAAGCACTACATGAGAGGTGCTAGTAGAATCCGAGGTGATCGAGAGTAAGGAGGTAGATGACGTAGAGAGTGAAGTCGAATACTTCAATAGGTGGCCCACTAGCGAAGAGAAGGACTACCATAAGGACTTGTTTGATAGCCCCGAGACACCATACGTCCTAGGTAATCCAATTATCAAAACAGGTGACCCATCTAACCTCAACATACCATGCAACATAGGGCATCTTCATGCATGGAAAGCTTACATAGACCTTAAGTCCCCCATCAATATCATGAGTAGAGCCTACTACAACTTGATAAAAAGAGACCCACTAGGATTTAGGATGTTACCAAACACCCGATATATAAGCAATTTTGTGGGTAGGGTCAAAGGACTTCATGTATTCATAGGAAGCTTCACTTATGTCACCGATTTCGTGATAGTTGAGGATATTAGACCGGTAATTGATGATTGCCTAACTCAAGTAGTGTTTGGGAGACCATTTGTTGAGGCCTCTAAGATGAGTTATGACCCATCCCTAGGGATAGTTAAATTCAAGGAAGGAACCGAGGAAATAGCTTACCAAATGCCATATAAGAATTTACGAAATGTCACAGATACTGTTATCGAGTATGCTAATGTCTTATCGAGTATGATTGTTCTTTTACCTGTATCTAGTATGATAATATCTTATCGAGTATGTTTGTTCTTTTGCCTGTATCGAGTATGCTTATATCTTATCGAGTATGCTGAGGTATATGATTATCGAGTATGGATAAGTTGTATCAAGTTTGGTCTCTGTAATGTTATTTAACATACATCTTTGGTGACAAGTCTCCGAGTAAGGAGTGGACATTAAGAACCATCAAGTATGGGTTCTTCTTTTGTAACTTTTATGAAAAGAAACTCTGCCCAAAATTTTCAAATTCTATCAAGTATGGATTTTATAAAAGTTATCGAGTTTGTGTGAATCTGTCGAGTATGATGCTAAGTAATTGATTGAGTTTGACTTATGATGGCCTTGTCTAAATATGATTAATGTGTTGTATGTTTTCTACTTTTGTGTGATCCTTGTTTGTTGTGCACGCTTACACTTCTCATTATTTTTGGTCACAACTAATCTTGTTAAAGATGACAACTTGGTAACTGGAATTATCACTAACAATAAACATCACTATATTGTGTTCGTTGGCTGTTTTGATGCATTTCAGGTACCATAATGTCTCAGGGAACCACTCCTAGGCACGAGCTAATTCAAGGAGATGAAAGGAACGTCGGAAAGTCAAATCTGAAAGTTGATCTAGGGAAACTTCCATGTCATCCAACGTGTCAAATCATTGTGGAAATTCTACAACATCATTACATACGACAACTGCTCACCTGTTCATGCTCCGTTCCTGAGGTTTATTTGACTCAATTATGGAAATCTATTGATGTAAGCAAGGATGGCAAAACAATGGGGATTCGACTTGATCACAAAGACATTCAGTTTAATGTCGGAACTCTACGCTCGGTTCTTGGTTTACCAGCTGAAGGGTCCAGAAACTTAAAGAAGTTCACTCCACGTCCCTCGTTATCAGAAATTATTAGATTATTACGGGAACTTGGGTATGATGAATCCAAGACCAAACTCACCGTCCTATCATCAATCGACAGAAACTATATACCACAACCATGGCTCACTCTTTACTCCATCCTCACCAACTGTGTAACCGGCAAAGGAACCGGACACGAACACCCATCATTGGAACTGATGCAATTTTATTGGGGAGTTGTCAAAATGGCTCCTATTGAATTTGCTCAGATTATATGGGAAGACATGACTAATCAAGCCCGACAGTTCAAAAACTCACCAACAAGGAATATTCCTTTTTTCCGGTTCACCAAGTCTCTCATTGGATACTTCATGCATAAGTATTCAGAGATTGATTCAAGAAGGGAAGATAAGGAACACACACCGGCTATGGATCTCATGTACACCTCAGCCAGAATCCACAAAACAAGTACCACAAAACAAGGCATGAGAATTCCTGACATTCTTTTATCAGATGCTGTTCGTAACACTAATGCTTATGAAGTCTATGATAATGCTCAAAAGAATGACTCAGTCGGGTTAAGTTCCACAAAATCCAAAGCAGTTGCTAAGGGTACTGAAAAGACTTTCAAGGCTCCCAAGTTTAGATCAAAGAAAGTTACTCGTCAACCTACAAGGAAACTTACCATTCGTGATGAACCGATTGAAGAGGATACAGAAGAAACAACTGTTAAACGGGCAAAAGATACTAGAGGCAAGGGCAAACAACCTCAGGAGGAAGAAGCTGGAACTCCACCTTTGTCCGAATCTGAAGAAGAGGAACAAATGCAATTTGTCCTACAAGAAAGTAAACACATAGAAGAGGAAAGGTTAGCCAAGCTAAGAAAGAAAGGTGAAGGTTCTGGCTCCAGAATAGTCGAAAAAGAAGCTCAGTCATCTGAGGAAGCAGAAGTAGATAAGCCTGAGGAAACTGGCTCTCAAACACTCTCAGATACTGATACTGATCTAGAAAAGGTGAATTCAGATAATTCAGGCAACTCCGATAAGAGTGAAGCATCCTCAAGTTCAGAAAAACAGTCTACTGACGGGGAAGAACAGAACAGTGACAAAGATAGGGAAGTTAGTGAAGCTGTCGATGAAGAATCTGAAGGAGAAACGGAAAGTAGTGATGAAAGAATAAGAGTAATAAGTGGTGAAGAAAAGAAAGATGATGAAGAATCTGATAATGAAGTAAGTGATAATGAAACTGGGAATGATAATGATGATCAGACAAAAGAACAAGAAACGGATGACACAAAAATTGACATCACCGGAAGTCATGAGATTGTTCCATTTACTGCTCCACTTCAACAACCTCAAGTAACCTCATCTCAGGATCAACCTTCAATGACTCAAATTCCACCTCAGACAACCCAAGATCCACAAGAAACTGCTCATCCCAGTCTGCTAAGATCATTACAACAACAAATGAAGAAGTTACAAGGGCAGATCTCAGAACAACAGAAAGACCTTGAACAATTCAAAGTCTACAACATTGATGCAGCAGTGGCAGACAGAGTTAAGAATAGATTACCAGGAGAAGTTCGAAAATATGTTCGTGAACAACTTCCAGCAACCGTGGAACAATACGTCAAAGATAATCTGGAAAGGGTCGTAACACAAAAGTTTCAAACAACTCCGATAACCGTTCAGACTCTACCTTCTACACCTTCTGCTAGTGATCTTAAGGGAAAGCTGTTGGAAGCAATCATAGATGATCCAGATGAGGAAGACCTTCGAAAAGCACTGCTTAAGTCAATCAAAAGGGCTGAAAAGAAAGGTGAGGCTTGCAAGAAGACTAAGTCTACAAAGAGACGCCATGACGATCCAGATGATCAACAACAACAACAAGGCAAACGCAAAAGAATGCATGGCTCCACTACTAGACCTCAAAGAGCAGGAACAAGTACTCATGCTACTGATGAAGTCCCGACACATTCAGCAGCTGATGTTCAAATGGAAGAAGCTGAGGAATTGGATGCTCCAGATCCAGGATATGAAATTCCACAGGAGCTACCTGCCGACGTCACAGAACCACCTACAGAAGCTCCAGTCATACCACCTCCTGAGTGGATTGACACCTCTGCTCCAACTTACAATTGGTTCAAAGAAATGGTCGATGCTCACCCTGATGTTCCTGAATCAGAAGTACCAATAGAAGGATCTATAATAGGTTTCACCAAACGAAGCAAGAAGATTATGAAAACCCAGAAACTTCTACTTTCTGATTTAGTGGAGATTCGAAAAGCAGGGTTCACGGAATACAAGACATGCACCACATCTGAACTTGAGTTTGAATACAACATTGAAGAATGTGCACGTGCGTTGTCAGAAAACATCACGTGGGAAAAGAGGCCTTCATGGGATAGAATCTATCCTAGAAATGATCTTGACTTTACGTTTCAAGACTTCTCCCAACCTTTACCCCTCATTGGTCCTCCCAACAATCCAAAGATCCCGAAAGAGTATTTCTTCAACAACGATCTCAAGCATCCCATTCATGGCAACACTGATCCAGCACACCGTTATGCTACATCTCTCACCAAGTTCAAGGTTGCATCATACCTTCTTGATAATCTTGAAGACCAAATGAAGGGTTTGCACCCATCATCGGTTTCAAAGTACAATGTTGAAGCAGCTATGGGAATTCTTCACTGGCCAGAAATGCGCAGATGGTTTTACAAATGGAAGTTAACGTTCAAATCAAAAGGCAAGCCATACACAAACCACCGAATTCTTGGCATCACAGATATTCCTGAAACTGAAAAGAGATATGGTTACAACTTTCTCGACCAAATTGTGGTCAGACGAAGTAATGACAAAGAGTACTCATTCAGTGAAGCTGACTATCATCGATTGAATCCTAATGACATCGAAGATATGTATGTACTTAAGGTTCAAGGCAAAGTTCAAAATCTACCCGGCAGCCTTCAGTATGACCTCATCAACTCACTTCTAATCTTTGCTCGTCAACGCATCATCCGGGCAAGGATTGAAGATGCTCAATTAGGAGTTGAAGTTATCAAACCTCTCTCAACTTCACCGCCCCACAAATGAACATTCATTTAGGTATGAAGCCCTGCACGTTCATCAGAAAACCATTTGGGTTGTCTTCGCCAAAGGAGAAGCTAAGAGATTCATGAGATATGATGAGACTCACAAGTTCGGGGATCAGACTCTCAAGTTGGTCAGAATTCAGCTGGATCAAAGACTTAAGAGTTATGACCAAGGAAACAAAAGGGGTTGGATAAGGAATGATGTACGAGAAGCTCTAAAGTTCATGGTTAGGATCGACCAACGTTTGAAGTTCAGAAATCACATTCGTACATTCGAAAGCTTGGTTGGAGGAAGGGCACCTATTCCGAACATCCTCACTTACCGTCGTCCTGATGAACCGTTACTCTGATTGATCATCTTTTGGTACATCATTATCTATTATTTTTTCATTATCACATTTTAATATAATATTATTATGGCTTGTGCACACATGACAGTGTACAACCCGCACTTGTAAAGAAAGGACCCTGAGGTACGCATCAGTGCCTCAATCCTAATATAAGGAGCGAAAGCTTCTTACTTTTGAGTAGAATTAATCCACATTTTCAAAGTTTTTCACAATTCTGCTCAAAAGAACAAGTATTCCCTCTCGTATTCAAAATCGCAAAATGTCTGTTTACTATTTGAGGGGGAGTACTTGAAAGATCTTTGTTCTAAAGTAAAAGTTATCGCTGGATTCTCCCTATAAAACTCAAAAAGGCATATTTTTCTCAAAACCTTTAACAAAAATAACATCTAGTATGCTATTTTTGAGGGGGAGAATTGAAAAGGTGATCAAAATATGATGGAAAAGTTGTATCTCGTGAGAGCTCGACTCAGATCAAACCCTCGAATTGACGAAACATCAAAAGTTAGTTAATCGAAAGGACTTGTCCTGGCCGGGTAATAATTTCAAGCTAGTCTAACTAGTGATGTAAGCGTGTCTCGAAGAGGACTTGTCCAAGTAGAGTGTACCGGTTCGAGAAATTCTTAGTAAACAAGTACTTTGACGGGTCTAACTTCCTTACTTAGGAATGTTAACAACTTCAAGTTAGTTATTAGGGCTAGTTATCACCTAAAAGCTGATAATGGATCCCTTTAATTAAGCAACGTAAACGTGTCCCTCGGGTACAAGTTTATTAAGAATGGATCAATTCAAAAGTGCTTACTCCTCCCACATGTGCAAATTTATGAATTATTACACGAGCACATGTGAAGGGGGAGTCTTTCTCTAATGAAGTCAAAACCCTCAAAGTGTTAACAAAAGTTTTTATTCACAAACACTTTAAGGAGAATTTCAATTATTTGGTTCTAATGGCAACAATAGGACAGTCAAGGAGATATAAGGTTGACTAAGGTTAGGGAAAACCGTCCTATGATCCGCCAGAGCCGGAGGGATCTACCTAGGGACAACACCAACAGATAGAATTAAGAAGTCCTTAGGTATGATATGAAAAAAGGAGTAATAAATGAAAGGGAAAGAAGGGGTTGAAGAATTAAAAAGAAAAGTAAAGAAAAGGGTGAAAAGAAATAGCCCTCCATTTGATCAACCTTAAGGCAGACACCGGGTTCAATTCATCTACTACTGGTTGTTGCTGAGGCAACACCAGTATTGAAGGACAAAGTCGTCATGGACCCAGTGACGCACTGCACCAAAACCTTCTAGCCACTCAAGTATCTCTCAAAAGGTGCTTGTTTCATTCTCTTAGAGATGGTTGATATTGAAAGGAGACCCTCTGCTCCATGCCTCCGCATAGGAAACCAAATGTGCACTTATCGAGTCTAGAGCCCCGAGATTCATCATAAGATCTCATAGGAACACTGAATATTTCCACAACTGGTTGTCCCACATTAAGGACGCCAGTTGTAAACTTTAGAGTCCTACGCAGATCTTAGCAATCTGCCGAGAACGTTTATGAGAGGAATTACTTGTGTATTTCTCAATGATTGAACGGAAATCCTGCCAGGGTCAACATCAAACAGCCCTGACAGCAGGTCACTTCGGTAACTCCTTTTGGGTTACGCTTAGTGTTCGCGGTGGTCTCAACGTGGTCTACAGTCGTGGGGTGATCTCCAGCGACTCACCTAATCGTGGGTGTACTTTTGTATGTCCGTGTAAGCTCCTTCGGGAGTATCCGATTAGGAACGGCCTTGGTAAGGGTTAGAGAGAGTTTTCACACTATGCTGATAACAATCTCTAATTCCGAACCTGTAAGTACCGGTTGATTATTACTAACGAAATTTTATGCAGCTACAACCACCATCGTGACACGGGTTCCACATGCTCATACATACATCTCAAAGTACACAAAAAGTTCTCACTAAAGATCGATGCAGAAAAGTCTAAGAATGATTCTATGTCAATATGAATCCACACAGTTAAATAACAAAGATCTGAAGTTATGTGATGAAAGCAACGTCAAAGATGTATGAGCATGTTGGAAAGGCGGTAATCCATCAGAGGCAAAGGAGTGACTAAAGGCAGATACTTACATCATTGGATCACATCAACAACGATGAACAAAGCACGATGAACAAAGATTCACTATCCATCTAATCATTTTTTGAAGACGTCTAGAGCTATGAATGTCAAAGATGAAAGACAAAGATGATGACGTCACGCAACCTTTGATGACCGACCCTTAGGGGGAGATTGTTAGGAACACGTTTTATTAATATCAAGTCTCGGTCATTAAGTTTTGTAATCGGTTGCATTAGAATATTGTTTAGTTAAGTTTTATTAATGTTTAGTTCATGTTTACATGTTTTGTTAAAGTCTAAGGGGCAATATTGATAATAGTGGAAACTTATGTAATGCCCTAGACACTATAAATAGTGATGTAAACCCTCTAAGGAGGGTGTTGGTTCTCTTAGGAATAACAAAGTTCATTTCATTTCATTTTCAAGAGTTCCTTCCACTTTCTCTCTCTACTCTCTTTCTCTCTCTAAAGATTATGTGTTTTATGTTACAAAATGGTGACCTAACATTAGTGTTTGATGATATATCTATGAACACAACATTTCTATTGGAGATTAATTTATTTGGGTTTGAAATCATTGTTATATATCTATTGTTTGAATGCTCTCTAAGTGTTCGATGAAACGTCTATCAGGAAAACTATGCAATACTAAGCTAGAGTTATGTAGATTCTATAATCCAATTAAAACAGTTAATTATGAATCATGAAATGATATTAAAATAGTTATCATACTTCAATTGATGTAAATTTATGTTTCAAGGTTGTAGGAAATGAGGGTATACCCGGCTTGATATCAACTCCTTCAAGAATGCTTATGCTACATATTTCATCATGTAAGTATTGTAGTACTTCATAAACAATTTAATATTGATTAAGATGTTTTTTAATTGTTTTAACTCAAAGTTCGACAAACAAATGAGTCCATACATGGATAGTGTTATCACCATGGTATATCTTTATTTTTTTTCTCATTGCGTTATTACTTATCAAACCATTATCATGATTTTTTTAACTTTAGTTTTTAAAATTGGTAAGGTCTAAGCTTTTAGCATAACGCGGTCAAACCAAATACTACTGTGCATAAGATATAAACAGATTGTGATTTGCTGCCCATTCCCCTTTTATATAAAAAATAAATAAATTTCAATTTGTGACATCTCTTTTTAATCATCATCGTAAGTATCGAGCCAAGATGAATAGGTTAGGTGACACGTCAAAATGGGTTTGGGTAAAAATATGTCTTTGGTCGGTACATGTTGGAACATGCCAGACCGGATATGATTGACCAACAAGAACAATTTTTCATTTCATTCTGAAGTACGTTAATAATTAACTAATGTGCTAATTAGAACTCCTCAGCAGCGGCAAGAAGAATGTTGCACACATGATTAAAAGCCTTGGTCTCAACACAAGGCTGGCCACTAGGTCTCAAATAATGTTGCAATCTTTGAGTGATTTTTCAAAATGAAGCATGAAATGTTATATAGAAGATAAAGAGCTGCAGGTAAAATTTATTGTTCTACTCCCTTTTAACCCACTTTAAATAAACACATCTTAAATGAGCATGTATGTGTCCTATTCAATCTTTTTAATAAAAGGAGACTTGATTCAATTTGTTTCATTTTGAGCATGATTCCATCATTTTATTTCAGGATTTATTCGGCCCTCCTTTCCTTTCCTTTCCTTTCATTTCAGCCAATTACTTGCAGTTAATGCATAAATTAATTGATATGGTAGAGTATAACTCAGTAGATTATACCTCCACAAATCAAATATTTTGCATTCTATACCTCAGGTTTTAAGAACTTGAAACTCGCAGGTGATGGTTTCCTTCAGATATCAGTTGTATTTGGAAGATTTAGGATATTTGGTAGAGTCAGAAGAGGTACCAATGTCGAGGATTGATGATACTGACGAATGAATACTAAGACTTAAATTTACTGCCGGCCTTTTTGAATACCCATCTTTGCTCGATATTGTCGGCTGCAAGGTACACTTGCACAGATTGAGATGTTTATCAAATAAGTATTCATCTAATTTTCTGATTGCTACTGTAATTTCAGATGCGTTCACGCAAACAGGAAGTGGTCCCAACGCATTGCCTGAAAAGAGTAGGCGTGTACGTTCGGTCAATCGAGGTGATTTGATTACCTATTTAGGATCACATTTATCCGGTTTCTAAATCACACATACTGACAGTTGGATTATCATTGTCGTTTTAGGTGCTTATACGCAAACATCTGTTTTACCCAGCACTTTACATGAAAATAATAGTGGGAGCCAGCCCTAAACTGTGGTTGCAGCCATGTCGAGTGTTTCATGAGTTTCGTGTGTCAAATAGTTTGGCTGAGTGTGTATGAGGTTGCCTGAAACAGCTGCTACGATTCATGCTTTGGTATATTAGACCGTCACACACGGAAAACTCACACAGTAACTTCTGTATAATTGGTTTTGCTTATGGAGGTTAGATACATGTTCAGCATGTCTAACCCACTGTTATCTGATCGTATTTTCTTTCAAGTATCACTGTGGGTCAATTGCGTGGTTACCGTCTGTGGAACATCATCATTGACCCATATCCTTTTCGTGGTTGAGGGGTGCACATTTTCAGACTTTCGGTTTCTTGTGTCAAAGAAACTGCATCCATTCTCTAGAACTGCTACATGATGATTTTTTGAACGTTGTTTGAGAAAATCTACTTTAAAGTAAATAACATGCCATGATGATCATTTTCTGCAAATGTGCTTCTTAGGAATAGTGTTTACCTTGGCAGGAGAGCTATATTTTTTACATTAAAAGAAAGAGAGGATATTCTTTAGTAAACATGTATATCAGTATTAGCTAAAATAAGCAATTACGCGAGGATACGGGAGCCATATCGAGCGTGAGTTGGAGAAAGATAACAGGTAATGGGTACTGTTTCCTTTTGACCCATTAAGCAGATAACATTTTTTTATACAATTGTGAAGTAACAAATTGGAGTTTAACGTTCGAATAGTTGGCGCAAGAACAGATGTAAATCTAAAATAGTAAAAATAAAATACTCATATCTTGCTCTAAGCTATTTATATAGATAATAATAGTATCTTGCTGTAAGGCTAGGGCCAAAGATTTAGATTCCTTTATATGTATACTAATGTTCTACAAATCAATTCAACCGGATATTGAAGAGGTGGTCGATTTGCCTTTTCCAGAGATCCGGACTTCAAGGACAACAGCGTTGGGTAAGAAGATAACAAAAGATACATGAAGTTCATAACTCTCATTGTTTTTATTCATGTAGTATTAGGCTTAATCATAATGAACCCTTTTGTAATGCAAATGTTATTATATTGGCTCCATGCTTTATCTCTAATGCAAAAGTTGTTTCTTGCGCATAAATCATTCCCACCATTGACGAAGAAACATGTTCTCCAGTTTTTAACAGACTAAATGAATTAGAGTTAATTGCATTTTTGGTCCCTGTGGTTTGGCCAAATTGCAGATTTGGTCCTCAACTTTTTGAAAGTGCACCAGACGTCCCCATTAATATGTTTTCGTTGCATTTTTGGTCCCTGACCAACATCAAATGACTAAAATACCCCCCATCACTATTTTCTTTTCAGTTTTTTACATAAATGGCCCCTGTGTTGCGCCATACTTTACAAAAATCGTCATTTTTTTATTTTTTTTTTTTAACTTAAGAAATTAGTATTATTTTTAAATTAAATAATATTCTAAAAGTATTAAAGATATTCCAAAAATAATCAAAAATATTCAAAAAAATTCATATGTATTATACGTTTTTTTTTTAACGTTTTCGTCTGTTTTTTTAAGTTTTCGTCTGCTTTTTTACGTTTTCTTCCGTTTTTTTATACATTTTCATCTTTTTTCTTACGTTTTCGTCCGTTTACGTCAGTTTTCTTACATTTTCATCTATTTTTTT
>LBNU01020475.1:275607-294886 GCA_014162995.1 Artemisia annua | reverse complement strand
ATAATAATAATAATAATAATAATAATAATAATAATAATAATAATAATAATAATAATAATAATAATAATAATAATAATAATAATAATAATAATAATAATATCGACTTAACTATAAAACGAGATATTTAACTTAAACAAATATTAAATCACATACTTAGCACTTAGTTTGAAACATTTTTTGTTTTCTGTCCGAGATTTTTAAAATGTGTATTGATTAGTTCTTGATGACACTATTACAATTAAATCGTATTTTTTGAACTTGGTAAGTTGTTCTAACATTTTGTAGTTCTATCGATTTATTTGTGTATGTTTGCATAAATAAATTATACAAACTTAAAATATATAATAAACGGGGTATTAAAATGTTGTGGAAGATAATTTAGTCAAAGCATTTGTACACGATTCATTAACACTTATATTGTTTAATAATGTATTATTAGTGTTTTAAAAAAATTTAAATTAAATTTTTTAGTGCATTATATGTAATATAAGGGCCCGTTTATTTTGACACTTTGAATGGCTTTTGCTACTTGTTTGGTTCTTTTTTTTTTAGAAAAAGGAATGATTGTTTAAATCAAAGATTGATACTTGGGCACTTTGGTAGGTTTCAAATGTGTTTGTGTACTTTGTGGGCCATTTTTGTTTGTTTTTCTCAATAGGGGAGTTTATACGGACCCTCCCATAACGAGGGTTTCGTGGGGCCCTGTGCATTGCGGGTTGTACGGTGTGCATCGCGGTTTGTACATTTTGACCAAAACCCCTTATTGTCACATCACAGGAAAGTCTTAATAACATAACCCTTCTCAATAGGGTAAATTGCAAAAATGGTCCTTCACGTTCCACATTTTCGCAAAAATGGGACCGAGACAAAAAGTAGCGCAAAAAAGACACCCACGTTCCACATTTTTGCAAAATCGCCACCGAGAGGCCTTTTCCGTTAGCTTCCGTTAGTTTTCCTCGTTAAGTGCAATGAAATGACTAATATACCCTCGTCTTCTTCCCCATTTGAATTTCTTTTTAATTTATATTTAACTTTAATAAAAAAAAATGAAGAACCACCACTCTCTACCACCACACAACCAACAAAACCACCCTTTACCCTTCATCTTCATCTTCTCCGGTGACCAAACCCAGATTCCGATTACCTTTTCTTGCACAAGTTCTCAATCCCTCAATGTAAGCATTGCTTTCATTTGCTTGGTATTTTCAGCAGAGGTTGCAATTTAAACACTTTACTGACATATGGGCCCGATTTTTTTTTTTTAGCTAAAAGGGTAACAAGTCATTTTTTCCTTTCTGCTAAACTGGGTACGGGTCAAATGGGGCAAACAGAAAAGTTGCTCATAGTCTATCCTTAATACATACGACTTCCTGTATCGTTTTATTTGAAGATTTAGATTATTTATTTAATGTTGTTGGGAAAGATTATACAAGTAATGGACAAAGAATTCGTTACCGGGTTAACCCAGTCCTGCCCATTCGGACCTGATTTAATATATTTCATAGCAGTAGATAGATTTCTACCATCTGGGTATTTCAGCAAACTATCTCTCTTTGTTCCATTGTTGACCTTTCACACTTTGTTGATTGATTATTATTATAATTACAATTACAATATCTTGTTGAAATAGAAAACATTATTCTATAACATTCATGTACTTATAATTAATTATTATTTCAGAAAATATATATTGTTACGTCTATGATTACTAGCGTATATATATTTTTGTACAACAATGTACTTGCACTGAGTACGTTATGAAGTCAAGACTCATTTGTTCTTTTGGATTGCCTAGTAGATTTGGTTGATGTGTTGGTTGTGGCATTTAACTTCGTGATCAAATGAGTACTAGTGCCTTTGTCTCAGCAAAGATAGATAAAATGTTGGCCTTTATATATACATAAACACAAAGTATTATTTTACAGTACGCGTATTCTTTTGCATAAGAAAATGCATTGCGATAATTAAAGGATTCTTCTTAAAAGACATACACTCTGTTTTGTTTATTTAAATTTACTTAGTTTTATGTTATTCTTGACGCAGTAAAGTCTGGCGCAACACAGGGGCCATTTATGTAAAAAAAACTGAAAAGAAAATAGTGATGGGGGTATTTTAGTCATTTGATGTTGGTCAGGGACCAAAAATGCAACGAAAACATATTAATGGGGACGTCTGGTGCACTTTCAAAAAGTTGGGGACCAAATCTGCAATTTGGCCAAACCACAGGGACCAAAACTGCAATTAACTCAATGAATTATAATGACAAACTTTGTTGCAATTTACAATCTTAATCTATTACCAAACCATTGTACAATTTATTTTTTTCTTAAAAACAAAATTTTAAAACTAGCCGCCCATCGGGCGGGCCTTGAAGCTAGTTTAAATATATGTAACGGTGATTTCAAACCTTGTAAAAGCAAACGGTTGAAAATCATGATGACAAAAAGTAAAAATAAGAATTTCCATGTTTGGCTTTTATATGAGCATATAATCTTTACAACAGTTTTCATATAAACAATGAATTAATAATAAATTTTATGTCATATTCAGCAAAACCCAAATTATTTGAAAAATGTGACCCCATTTAATTTGTTTATATTGTCGACAAAATGACATAAGATTTTAATAGAAAATTTAAGCTTAAAGAATCTACTAATAAAGGAATCTTGTAGATGATTAAGACATGAATTTTCGAAATAATTTTCTGTACTTAAATGATTCGCTTAATTTTACAAATAATCCACATATCAATTATTGAATAAAATACTAATATAAAATTTACGTGTCCTTATTTTGTGACTCAAATGACATGGAAATTAATTATTAAAGGAAAAGAATAAAAGCATATGTAAGCTCACATTTTACTTTTTGAGTAAAATACATTATTCCTTAATTAGTAGGGTATTTCGCGTGTTGCGACATCGGTACCTGTAATTAAAATTTCTCGCGAGAATTTTCAATTTTATGTTTTATGATACAATAACTTTACTAATAACGACAATTATAAGTTTGAATAATTTTAAGCAATTTCAAACTAACTCATCTTATATTTGTAGATTATGTATGTTATGTTGCAGCATTACAATACAAAGGGAATAACTATCAATATTATGGAGGTATGAGATTAAATTTGTTTACAGTGGCTTATATTTGTAAGTAGGCAGCAGGCATGTCAATTAATCACATTAATATGATATAAAAATATATACTACGTATTCCTAATCACTAAATATGATATTTTATTTTGAATTCCTTACACCATATCGGTAAAAAATAAAAATAAAAATCATCATTTAGAATTTTTACAAATAATACAACCTTTTAAGTCTATTTGTTTGTACTTGTTAGTATCGTTCACAATCACGTTTATTTATTACTTGTCGACATAAAAGATTTTATAGATTAAATAAAACTTGAAAATAATAATAATAATAATAATAATAATAATAATAATAATAATAATAATAATAATAATAAAAGTGATGTTATAATAATAATAATAATAATAATAATAATAATAATAATAATAATAATAATAATATCGACTTAACTAAAAAATGAGGTATTTAACTTAAATAAATATTAAATCACATACTTAGCACTTAGTTTGAAACATTTTTTGTTTTCTGTCCGAGATTTTTAAAATGTGTATTGATTAGTTCTTGATGACACTATTACAATTAAATCGTATTTTTTGAACTTGGTAAGTTGTTCTAACATTTTGTAGTTCTATCGATTTATTTGTGTATGTTTGCATAAAAAATTATACAAACTTAAAATATATAATAAACGGGGTATTAAAATGTTGTGGAAGATAATTTAGTCAAAGCATTTGTACACAATTCATTAACACTTATATTGTTTAATAATGTATTATTAGTGTTTTAAAAAAAAATTAAAATTAAAATTTTTAGTGCATTATATGTAATATAAGGGCCCGTTTATTTTGACACTTTGAATGGCTTTTGCTACTTGTTTGGTTCTTTTTTTTTTTTTAGAAAAAGGAATGATTGTTTGAATCAAAGATTGATACTTGGGCACTTTGGTAGGTTTCAAATGTGTTTGTGTACTTTGTGGGCCATTTTTGTTTGTTTTTCTCAATAGGAGAGTTTATACAGACCCTCCCATAACGAGGGTTTCGTGGGGCCCTGTGCATTGCGGGTTGTACGGTGTACATCGCGGTTTGTACATTTTGACCAAAACCCCTTATTGTCACATCACAGGAAAGTCTTAATAACATAATCCTTCTCAATACATGTATACCACTTTCGCTATTTTATAATTCAAATAATATATTATATTTAAAATTTATTATTAAAATATATTTAAATAAATATAATTTCTTTTTTTCTAAATCTACCTTAAATCGAAATTCTATACCAAATTCAAATCTTAATCTAACCCCACCTTATAAACCAAACGAAACTAAATATGGTTATTCAAAAATATTCCGTGTTGTTTACAGCAGGGAGTTTATCTTCTGTATAGTGCAAAACATGGCCCCTGATCAACACAAATGGTCCCTGATAACATGTCTCATGTGCACAAATGCCCCCTGAGTGGCCTCTGAATTAGCCCTTGCAGCAGATACACTCTCTGCTGTAAACAGCAGGGATCATTTTCCCGTTAATTATTTATGAAATAGTTTGAAGCATCAAGTGCACCGTCGCATTTCAAATATGCTTTTCAGAAGCCAACATTAGTGTTTATGTTTTCTATTTTTCTCATTTCAGATCAAAGTATCAACCTGATAGCAAATAAAAAGTATAGTTACTAGGTAACCAGATGACATGTAAACACTAAATAGATTAATTTTAACGTGCCTAAACAGTAAGTCTAGGACTTGATGCTTGTTGTAGATTATTGTCTTAACAAGCGGTCTTGTAAGGACATATCGACCATCACATTTGGTCGTCAATCTTCCATTCATGGATTGAAAGAAGATAAAATCAATCAAACCTATTATATAAGACGTGCAGATTATACGTTGAATCAATTTTATGGATAAACTAACTCAAATGTGTATCAAGTTTGCCACTCAACTACATGGAACACTCTTCTAACAGTTTATGCAGCTAAGATTATCTCAAGATTATCTTCTTTTGGTTTTAGTCAATGAACACAATATAAGGTTGTTATACTTCAATGAAAATGGAAGAAAAGTGTTTGCGGGTCAATTCAACCTGTAACACACACACACACATACAAAATACCCACCTGAACCGACTGTCGCCTCATTTCACATTATTAGCACTTGCTTATTCTGCTAAAGCAAAGTCTAGCATACGCTACGGAGTAATTTTTTAAAACTAATTAACAATTACAAACTACCCCATGAAACATCGAGAAACTACTTGACCATTAGACTTTAGATCTAAACCTTACAACCTAACTACTTATTAATAGTTAATGTAACAACATAACTACTTAGTCTCTTACTAGTTACTACCGTAGCTCCTCACGATTACAAAGAACAGTCCTTAAACTTTGCAGCAGGCTTTATACAAGTTGTTAACTGCACTCATGTTCTAACTTACACAACTATCATCACTACCTAACAAACTGGACTTTCTAAAGTCAACTCTCATCATCCGAGTCAAAAAACTGTCTTCTCCTTAGAGACTCGAGCACAGCAGCCGATTTATTCCCCTTGTACCCAGAGGCTGACTTGAGCTTAGGTACATTCATGGCACTAAGTGTTGGGGTGGCTGCACCCTGGTTCACATCCCTTAGAACAGACTTAGCAGTGACTTCAGCCCGTGCACCAGCCATAGCTGAACTTACTTTTGAGCTTGTGTGGAGATGGTTTTCACCTACGCCCTTGCCCTTACTAACAGCCTCAGCAGCTGTGGATTTAGCCTTGAGGGCTTCGTACTTCTGCATGTCGTAAGTAAGCTCTTTTTGTAGTTGTTTATCAGCAACGAGCATCTCATCAATTTCGTTTTTGTAATCTTTAAGAAGGATTCTAAGGCATTCCATGAGAGATCCTGTAAGTGGGCTGTTCTTGCTCTCGAGTAAACGTTTTAGTTCTATGAACATTGGGATTGTGTTTTGGATTTGGGCTTTCTTGACTGCTTGAGTTACTCGTCCTTTAACAGCATTTTCTGCAGACTCTTCTTCCATTTCTGATGATTCTAGTGATGATCCTTTGTTGGTTGGAATTTTCATTTCTTTACAAGAAAGAACACGAAATGTGTCCTGTTATTTGGAAAAAACTAACATAGTCAATATATCTACAACACTAAATTCTTCATCCATTATGCTCCTTAGATCCATGAAACTGATCATTAAAATAACTTATGATATGACTAATTAGCAAGGTTGATTAAGGTTTCATAATCTGACAAGACACTTTCTACTATTTCTGATCAAGGCTTAACAGATTAAAGTGTTGCAATATTCAATAAGTCCGTTCCAAAAAGTTTTTAGGATTTTGACATGCCTAACTGGTTTTCTGCGTTAGAAAGACGGATAAGCAGGAAGTGTTCGGATGAAAAAGCTGGTTTCTGCTTAATCGATGTTTTCACCAGATTTGCAGCTTGTTTAAGAAATAAAAATACTAACTGAACACATTTTAGGTGGCATCAAAAGTTGCTAGTCTTGTAGATCAAGTCATCACAGATACTATATGGTATAGAAAATGAAGATTACCTGTAGAACAGACTGGCTGGTGATATCCTCAATCTTGAGCATACCTTCACATGGAGCAACTAGAATCTCTGAAGATACCTTTGAAAATGTAGCCAAAAGCTGCTCAGGAGCCATTTGTTTAAGCAGGGATACGTATATGTGCATTCTTTGATTCTTCGACTTCTCGTCATTACCTCTAGAGAGTTCAAAAAATGAAATTTAATGTATTTGCGGCAGAAAAAAAAAAAAAAAAAAAGAAGCAATTTGAAAACTGAACCGACATACTGTATAAAGCAATTTGGTTTATCTGGAAATCATTACCGGATGCAAAAAAGACGGTTTTCTTTTTGGGAATCCCCAAAGTTGCTCTGTCCAGTATGAGCATTGCAATCATTCAGAACATAGATTGCTTCAACAAAGCTGTTATAAGCTAGTAGAGGCGACTTAACTGTAATTAGATGCATATAGAAGTCAAAAAGCCTGAGCTTGAGCATAAGCATTTCTAAGGGCAACATAATCAGTGATTTGCTAAATAACTTTCACCTTTTAATATGTTACCGAAGAGAAAATCAGCAAGTTCTCTTATTTTCTCTGATTCATCAACAAGCAGTAACAGAAATCGAAGAAAAATCACACCTCTCCACTTTATATAGTCCCGCTAAACAAAGAAACAAGTCAAAGATGTTGATCACTATGAAATTGGACCCACTATACAATATATAACACAAGCCGTGACTGAAGTGTACCTGTAATAATCTGGAGAGAAGAATGAAAGTCTGTCTTCTAACCAGTTCACAGGGGTCGCGAAGACATTTGGTGATGTTTGGTATATAACTAGTTAATAACAAAAAAAACATGAGTGTTTCAGACACACACACGCACGGTGCACTTGTTGCCAGCTAAATATAATGGATATGAGCCTTACCAATCAATCAAAGCAGTATATCTTACACAAAAATCAGCCATCATTACAATAATATTGTTACGAAGTGCCGCATCGTTGCTGTTTTCCATCTCCTGCACAGCAAGAATCTCCGAATTACATTAGAAATAATGATGAAATACAATTTACATTTTCATATATCAGTGGCTTTGATGAAATGTATCAACCTGCGGTGAAATATTAATCTTCAAAGATTTTTAAGAAAAAGAGTGATGAAAATAGGCTAACCTGCACAAACAGTGGTATGTAGCGCTTTGCAAGTTTGTCATCAGCAAGACAAATTTTCCCTGTTGTTAACCAGGCTTGAATGTATAACGAAGGGGCAGTCTGCTTAATAGACACCGATGCATCTGATGCCTTTTTAAGCTTCGGGTCAGTAATTCCTGATGTGATGATGTTATGTAGAATAGGAACAATGGACTTAATATCACACGTAGGGCAAACAATAACAAGTGATCCAATGGTGTAAACAGCAGTAACAGCTTTAGCTAACAATCTCGGCATGGTTGTTGATGATCTAAGTCCCTTTCTGGTCCCACTTGGAGGAGTAAATAAGTTACTTTCTTTGCTAATTTCTGAGGCTTTTGTCATATACTTCTCAAGAGTTTTGGAAGCTTTTGCAAGTAATTGGTGGACCCACTTAATCACGAGTGCATCAGCCTCTTCAGGGTCTTTGGCCTTTCGTTTGCACAATGTTCTGAGTGCTTTCACATGAGCATCAACCTACCATCAAGTACATTATTGCAAGTTAACATTGTAAATGCATTAGAAATAAGTGGTTGACTATTCAAAACCATTGATTTTGGTCTTTCTTTGTAAATAAACCATTGTTCTTAATAATTCAAATAAATGAAAAGGCTGTTTGCAAAAATATGCATTTTGAAAGGAATAGAACACATTCTCTTTTGCATTTAGTCATTTAGATTTCCATAGTTTGCCAGAAATTGTTCGGTCAAGCAAACTATATTCTCTTTTGCCATTTTTGAAAGGGCTAATTGCATAAAAGGTAACCGGCTTAGTTCATATACGCAGTAATAGTTTATGTAACCAGCTCTTTTCAGATATTAAGCATCAATGTTAAAAAAATGATCTAACCAACATATATAAAATGTTGATTTGAGGTTAAAAAAATGAAGATGTGGTTGTTTATGACTTTACGTTACTGTAACTTTTGACTCTTCGCTTTTTTGTGACATGATGCTTGGAAATTGGTTATCTTGTGTAATTACCATAAAACTAGAAGTTTGGAACTTGGATGGTTCTTTTCTGATCTAAAATATGTTGGTTACACAAATCTTAAATCAAATCAGAGTTACATTATGCAGCCAGTCCTTTCTGAAATAAAATCTGTTAGTTTGCAACAAAAATTGATCATTAAGATACCTCCATAGAATGCATGTTGAACTCCTCGATTCGTTTAAGCAAATTATGAGCTAAATCTGCTGCAGGTTCAGCAGGCAGTTCCACAGATACATTAGAGATTGTTTGCAAAAGCGAGACACGATTTCCAGCCCAATCAACAGAATTTGACTCTACACCTATTGCTTCTTCTTCTTCAACTGCAGATGGGCTATTAACCGATTCATGCTTGTCTAAAAGCTGCCAATGATGATATAGAAACTCCCAATCCACTGCTTTCAAGAGATAGCCAGAAACTTCCGATAACATAAACCATGTGCCAGCTGGCGCTAACCACTTATCTATCGGTTTGGACTCAGCCAACCACATAGACTCGGATTTCCTGATAATATTCTGAAGTGAAATTGCAACTTTGGGCCTGAGTTTCGACTTCTTTCCAAGGTTGGTGCAAATCTTTTTGACCCATGGAGTCACTTCACCATTGCAGATTTCTTTCAGTAAACTCAATACCTCATCCTGGTCCCTTTCTAAGAAATCAGCATTAGATCCAGCTCGTGAAATCCGATCCAACACCAGTTCCAAAAACAAATTCTCACATTCTTCTTGGATGCTTGTTTCATTGTCTGCTATTAGACGTGGAACCGAGTGTAACCACTCCTTAGTCACGTTATCGTCACGAAATTTCCTGAAGGTCTGCCAATAACAACAAACACATGTCATATAATGGACATTAACTTTGGGACAAACCAAAACAGAATTTAATATCCAGCCACATAAGTAACTTTTCAAATGCAATTTACACGGATTTCGAAAACGGTTTTTTGTTAAGATCGTATAGAAAGGCCAAAAAAAAGGATAGCAAAAAAAGAAATTGAACCTCAGATAGTGCAGAAATTGCAGCCTTCCGTATGCTAACAAGTTGATCAGAACAAGCCATGCCCATAATCTTTATTAGCATACTATCAAATCCGCTACCTTCACCTTGAAAAGTTGTTAGCTTCGATATCAGAACAAGTGCTGCCTTCCGCACGGCCGCCTTCTCATCAACACACCGTTTCCTCAAAACGTCATTAATCCCACCCTCTTCACCAAATCCCATTACTTTCATCAACCCGATTTTATTCTCATCCTTCCCTGATAAAAACCCCACTAGTTGTGCCAAATTAGTAATAGCCCGTGCTCTGATTCCTGCAGTTGCATCTGAACATCTTTCTACTAGTGCTTGCAGACACTTGAATCCCCAAGAACTCTCATACCCATTTTCCAAACTGGCACCTAAAGGATCGTCTAATGACATTATCAAACTATGAATAAGATCAACACCTAGAAGTCTAAGTTGGGGCTTCCCTCTAGTCATGTTCACAACATAATCAACGAAGTCTATTTGATCTTTATATTCTAAAGCCTTAACTATTTCCAGTATTGATTCAACGGCCAAAGCTCTAAGCTCAGCCCTCTCAGGAGCTTTACAAACCAAATACTTTGGAAAATTAAGCAAACATTTACGAATCTCATCTGAATCCTTAGCCATTGAAGCCATTTTATTTACCACAAACGCTAGCCCAAATATTCTCGCCTGGGATTTAGACATGATAATAGAAGAAGAAAGACACCTTAATATCTCGGCTGCAGTAATAATCTTATCCCCGTGCTCAGATTTCAACAACTCACTCAAAATCTCAGAACACAAGCTGCATAACTTATTATAATTTGATGAATTCCCGCAAGAGTCAAGTGCCATTACTGGAATCTCAGCCACGGTTTGAACAATGGCCTTCAAACTATCAGGAAACCTGTCGAGATGAACCAAACCCAAAACAAGATGTAACCTTTCAAGCACGGGAAACAAAGTCCTGACATCAAATTCATGAGTCGCTTCCACCTCATCATCGGCCACTTCGACACTCTTACCCTTGTTCTTCCCCCTGCCCCCTCCTCCCCTCTTCTTTTTACCAGCATTACCAGACGGTGGACCCGATTGACGATTCTTAAAAGCGCAACGGATGGTGCGAAGTAAGGACAAAAAAGCCATGGGCGTGAAAAGGGATAGAACGTTTGAGTTTGGGGTAAGGAGGAACGAGAGGTAAACCTTGGAAGCAAGGAGAGAGTGTTGGGGTCCACCAGATTCCATTGCCGAAATAAGAGCAGGGATGAGGGATGACGAGAGAGATAGGTTTTTGGAGGATAATTCTTCGGATAGATTTTCGATTTCGATTGGATCATCCTTGTCAATAGTGTAGTCTAAGACTTTTTGAAGGGCATGCAAAGTTGATTCGGAAATAGGTTTTTGCGAATCTGGGTCATTATGGTGTTCTTCTAGCTCTGTAACTATCTGGTCGATGCGTCTTTCCATCACCTGTATATTCAATCAGCCTTTCGTTATAAGTCAAGTAATACTTAACAGTTCCATGCCTATTGTCGGTTATAAGTCATAACAAATAACTATAATTCATTTCTGTAACTGTAACTATCTTTTTTAACGAAATACAACTCAGTCTATTTTTAAGAGAGTGCTTCCAGTTGCGTCTCCGTTTCATTAGTTAGCGTTTAATAACGTAATTCATTTCCCTAATAGTAACTCCGCAACTACTCCTATCTAAGAGAGATAAATAAGTGTTTGCTTTCGATGTGTTTCCATAACAGTTAAGTTCTCGCTTATCATTTCTGCTTATCTGCTTAATTTTAAGTAAAATAAGCAGTTTCTATTTACTTGCCTATTTCTAAGTGCTTAAATTATTGAAACACTAATTCATAAATAGCTTAAAATAAGCAGAAAAAAAATAAGCAATCTGTAAGTTGATATCCTAAAATAATAAAAACGTAACAAACTAATAGAACATCAGATACAAAGCATAAAATAAAATATAAACAACAGTAGCAAAAATGAGGTTAGATCTATGAAATGAAAAATGAAACCCTAATTTCAATTATACTGTTGATTAATTGAAATTGGTGAGTTAAATTGAACTAAATCAGTATAATTAAAATAATTAGGGCTGACGTGGTTACCTGGTCGAATGAAGATTTGGTGTTTGGATGAAGAAATGAGATGTGGAAATTTTGGGGAAGAAGAAATGAGCGGGAAATAATAAACACTTTCTTCCCTCTCTCACTTTCGCCCAATTTTCAAATACCTACACCCTAAATTTTGCTAACATAAAAATCGAGTTGAACTAGGGAATTATATTTCGTTCTAGTTCAGTCCTTTATCATTTTTCGGTTTGGACACACCTAAATCATATTTAAACCAAATCGAACCGACTTGACTCACTTTGATTAAGTTCTCGGGTTCATGTCTTTCACAAAATCATTTTGTTGGTTCGATTCGGCTCGCTTTTTATCCGATGCTCAGTCCTATCAAAAACAGTCTCCTTACACTCGGTTTTTCTTAAGGTAAAGATAATGGCTATTTACATTTTATCTTTTCCATACCTCTTTTTTATAAGATTAGATATTGTTATTATTGTGTTGTACTCAAAGAAGCATGACAATTCCATATTTCTCCAAAACATGCTTTAAAAGCATTGTACTTATGCACTAAAAACTTGTGTTTTGAGAAAATATAGTATTTTGATTTTAAAGTTGGGTAAATATGGAATTCTCTCTAAAAACAATATGGACACTTTAATTTAGTTGTATACATCTAAATCGAAAGACCGCCCTAATCACATAATTTGAATGAGAGAACCTCGCCTGTCTCCTACTACTACTACTATATATTTCAAACAAATTACAACTTTTGGAGTTAGTGTGCATACTTTTGGAGTTTAATATTGAATATCGGGAGCTGCGTTTACAATATTAGAGAAACTATAAGAATTGTTTGTGTAGCTTACTTTACTTGAAATTTAGTTCAACGAGACTTATAAGTCACATTAACATGTTCATGGTATGGTGATATATCCACACGACTCAATCAAAGCATGACATGTTTAACTACATGGACCGATTAAATGTGTCGAATTTAACCGACTTACTCACAAATCTAGCGGATTACACACTTATACACACAGGTTAAACTAGCTAAACGAGATGGCATATAATTTTGTTTACCCTACCACCACCTGAATACGTCATGTTTGATAAACAACTTATGTAGGTTGATTATAACATTTTTTAGACTAAACCATAGTAGGGCTGAGCAAACGGACCGGATGGACCGGACCGACCGACAAAACCGACCGGACCGGACCGGACCGACCACATTCTGTCCGGTCCTCGGTCTAAGCTTTTTGGCTAATTCGGTCCTCGGTCCGGTCGGTCCGGTCCGGACCGACCAAAAACCCGAAAAAACTTGCCAAATCTTGCCTAATTGGACCGGACCGACCGAAGACCGACCGGACCGGACCGGACCGAGACCGGACTGACCACATTCGGTCCGGTCTCGGTCTATGGTTTTTCCGGTTCTCGGTCTTCGGTCCGGTCCGGTCTTGGTCGGTCCGGTCCGGTTTTTGGACCGTGATCACCCTTAAATCATAGTATGTTTTCTTTTTATATTTATTTTTGTCAGTTTTGAATTAGGTTTTGTTTCGTGTTAGAAACTAATTATTGGCCGCGACTTTTAACTCATTTTACTAAAAATAAGAATGACCGGAAAATATAATGGGAAAAATATTTTAAATCATTACATTGTTTTCACATTTGTTTAAATCTTTATGTTTACTTTTGAATTAATAGTGTAATCAAATAAAAGCGTCAAGTAGTACTTTTAAAAGTATTTCCAACTTGTCAAAGTTAACTTTACTTGCATATCAATTTGTACATTGAAACGTTGGAAAGGACATTTTTTTAATAAAATTTGAATGACTTTACTTGTAAAAACTACTACGTATTAGTTGACCATCACTTAATTTTAATTTTAATGTCTCTAGAACTTGGGTTGTTATTTGTTAAATTGTCACTAACGCTGTATCTGCTACTAAAAATCAAGCAGCAAATTGCATCAATATTCATATACCACTGGGTTGCAAACTTGCAAACAAGTTGAGACCAGTCACGAATTGATGGATCTGAGTTTAATTTAATAGCTAAAATAAGCTTAAATAGTTAAAAGATATTGATTGATTAGTCAAGTCTTATTAGAGCTCAATAGAAGAGCTATGTGGTTTGACTTGAGTGGAGTTTGAGTCGGATTTGAAATTCCATCACTTGATAGAAAATTCAATGCAGGCTTTGAATCGTACATACATGTGTCTGCAATTTTTTTTGTGCCTCATGAACTTAGGTAAATGATCGTGTTGAGTCACTGTAAGCCTATATTTAACTAGTTCTATGTTTTTAGCTTCGATTTCTTTTTAGGCAAGCTCGAACCGATTAACAAGTTTCAAAATGAACAATCACAGCATAGCATAAATACAAACTCAAAAACCTCGACTCACTTAACAGTATGGACAAGCATTTTATGTATTTTTCTAACATATGCATGAGTAGAGGACAAAAATAAATAAATAAATAAAGGCTCAACTTTTTTTTTTCTTAGTTGTACATTTTTTAATTGATTAACAAAACCTCAATCCACATTACGCAGTCTCAAACATTTACTATAAACACAATATCTAGTGTTTTTTATGTCATTACAAATCTAAATAATTAAACAGCATCCGGATTGAACGTGACCCGAGTACTCAACAGGAACTTCAACTTTTGTCCAAACACGTTCATTTAACTCCATTTTGTAAGCGAAGCAAGGCTTGCTATCTTTTGATGCACCAAATAACAACATATTTCCTATGAATGGTATCATATAGGGTGTCTTTGCCGCGTCAACCGGTAATTTTGCGACAAACTGCCATGTGTCATCTTCTAAAGTAACCATGTCACTACCGTGACACATGTACAACTCTTTATTGGTACCTTCAACACAAATGTTGGGAAAATGTTTGGTCTCTAAGAACTCGTCTTTAGTTTCGTGCCACTGACATGTTAACATGTCAAATACTTCGACGTTTTCGTGGAAGTGACCTTGCATATTCGTGGGATACCCGTTGAGGACATGAAATCTGCCACGACTGAATAAGCCTCTACACTCGTCACGTTTTCTTGTCATGTCAGCTAATTGAGCCCACTTGTCTAGTGCCACATCATACATCCATGCGGATTTAAGTGCATTTTTTTCGAGATCATGCCCACCTGCAACAAACACCGTATGATCACCATCACTAGCACAACCGAAAAATGATCTGGCCCCACCTGGCATGTTAGCACCACGACGCCACGTAGACGAAAGAAAATCAAAAATGAAAATCGAGTCAAGACAATCCCAATTTCGCGGGTCATACCCGCCTATTACAACCAAATCCGACCCAACACTAACCATTTCACAAAATAATGGTAACCCGTTTTCAAACCCAGGTAAAGGTGGCATTTCCCACCAAAACCCTGTCTCGGGGTCCAAAACCACGAGACGGTACACAGGAGTATCCAAACCCTTTCGTTCTCCTTTCGGATTCACACGAGCCTGAGACATAACAACGAGAGATTGAGCTTTTCCAGTAGCTTTTCTAAGAGCAAGTAGCTCGGGCAACTCGATTTCATCTTTCCATGCTTTACATACTGATCGTAAACTATGAAACTGGTTAAAAGGAACACGAATTAAGCACTGAAGTGCAATATCATAAGGAAGATATTGTAAAAGATCCATTGAGAAATTATAAGAATGAATTGGATACGACTATAGAAGATTGCAAAATATTTATATACGAAACTTTTTTTTATAAAATATTGCTAGTGGATTGAGTACCATTAATAATGTTACTATCGATTTGTATATCTATTGGCTATGAATTTAATAAGATCGATTAGAAAGGTCAATGAAGATATGGATAATGTATTGCCCCATTTGGCCATCTACGTAGGACGACATCGATGGTTAGACTTTCTCAACTTTAGTTTTTACATGTTGCGTACTTTTTTAATGTATAAAATCATCTTCACATGGGGCGCTTGTCGTTACTTGTAAGAATTTTATTATCGTTTAACATATTTTAATGCTGTAAGTGTAAGTGTTTGAATGTTACCAAAGGATTATGGCTAATTAAACTTGGGTTAGTGAAAAGCCACAGATGTTAACCGAAGAGTTATGTTAGGCCAAGTGTAATAAGCGAGCTCTATAACCGCCGTCGTCTCAATTTTCTCTTTTTACAACAAACTTAGTGTAATAAAACAACCGCGGTCACCACCCAAAATATATCACAGTTAAACGCATATATACCTCACCAAAACACACACTCACACACAAGCAAAAAACACATTTAAGACTCGGTCGTGCAGTCGACCGAGTCTTGCAGTATTTTGGTTGAAAACGCGTTCTACATAGGAAGTGTAATAGTGACGATCGCGGCCATAGTGGTCAAAGACTCGGTCACTGAACACCCATTGCGGATGGTCTTATGTTATATGGGTAGGGTTGCCGTTGAACAAGGTCATGTGTAAATCTATGTGAACTAAGTGTGGCTATAAAAAAACGTTTCAAATAGTCTTCAACGATATACCTTCAACTTTTGTTATGGAACCATCGTCTTTCTTGATCATTCTAATTTCTAAGTATATATAGTCTATTAAATAACTACTGTAGAACGTAAAATCTTTATTCTTAATATTTTTGTTGGATGTGACATTTATGGCCCGTTTGGTTTGTTGCTAGGAATGATAATGTACATGAAAAAGTGTATCATTACGATTATTTATATTAGGATGACAAAATATGGTATGAAAAAAGTGTATAGATATTTCCTATTTGAACTAAGCGCACCCTGAGTTTTGCAGTGGAAAAGAGAAGAGCCCACGGGAATGGATTTTATAGACACCAAATTGGTGTGTAATGCATCTATAGCTATGATATTTTATTCTCGGACCCATAGATCAAACACCTTTAATCGAAATGAAATCCATAAACCCATTCTCATTGAAGGATACCAAGCGCACCCTTAAAGCCTCATCTGTGTGTGTGTGTGTGTCTATATATATATATATATATATATATATATATATATATATATATATATATATATATATATATATATATATATATATATATATATATATATATATATATACAGTACGTTTTATATGACATGTTCTTGTATCCATTCCTATGATGACATCATATTTTTTCATCATGATTCAAAAGTTAATTTAAACAAAATCAAAGATAAAAATGACCTTAAAAAATGTTTGTGTGTCGGTCCAGCCTACATATAGCCGCCCTGTAATTGTACTTTGAACCTTCTGTCATTGAAATTGTTTTGACAAAGACAATATAAGAAGTCAGCCAAACAAAATGCAAGTTGACACATGGCTTAAAAGATACAATGTTTAAAAGACAATACTCTAATGATAATTCAATAATTTGCATTCTTGCTATTGTTTATAATGGTTTTTTTAACTCGTGCATTAAGGACACAAGCTAAGTACATCAAAAAGATTTAGGGACCTATGAAAAAAGAATCAGGTATTCACACAAAAGTACAGAAAAGTGTATCTTTGTGTGAGTCTCTGGGTCCTTTTTCATAACTCTACGAGTCTTTTTTGTGTGCATAACTGGTGCCCTTAAGATAAAAGTTAGAAAAATTTTACTTAAAAGATACAATGTTTCTAGACATAGGTAGCTAGCGAATCTAGCACGTAGCACAAGTTAATAGGGTTAAGGTTTGTGATACTTAGGGGGTTGGCAACACATCACTCACCCAAAATCCCATCACTCACTCACAACCAATCCTCTTATGACATATCATTCACTTACTTTTTTCATCACTCAGTCATTTTTTTGTTGGCAATGGGTCACTCACTACATCCCTTCACTCACCTAATTAAAAAAAATAATAAAAAAAAAAAAAAAAAAAAAGTTTAAAAAAAAGCCCCATCTCGTGCGTGAAACTTTCCCGTGCGGGATCCATCTTGTGGCTTCACGTGGTGCAGGCGGCGGTGTGCACCCAAAGGATCCTTCCCTTGCCGTGCCTTCACGTGCCCACTGCCAACCCCTTAAGTTCAAGTTTCAAACCTTCAGGATGTTTTAATACCTAAACAAAAGTCAAGTTGCACTTAATTGTCTTTTTGGGTATTTCAATCGTTAGAGAATTTCATAAGTTCGCATTTAACTTCTCAAAGATTTATGTTTTAATGGAACATTTCTCATTTTTTAAGACTATGGATCCTATAAAAGATGACAATTCCTACTAAATACACCAAAAAAAAAATATTTAAACATTGATAATTGTGTTACTTTATTTTACTCGTAAATTGCAACAGGGAAATGAAGTAATTAAATCCTGACATGGTCATTTCGACTCACCCTTCGAAATTTGAACTACCAATAAAATCCCAACATAATCGCATAGACGGAACTTGAACATTTATTTTGGGGGGGCCGAATTTATTTTGGGGGGGCGAATCGGAGATTTGTTTGTAACCACAACTAAATTACCCCTAAAACCTATAATTTTTACACTAGGCGCCGCAAAGTTTGGGGGGGCCGGGGCCCTCCCCGGTCCCTTAATAGTTCCGTCCATGCATAATCGCATGAATATATTTACTGATTTTGACTTAAGAATATTTAATGCATACTTCATTTTTATTTGCCTTTCACGATGTTTTGTTTTAACATAAGTAAGAAAATGTTATTTTCTGCTTTCCTAAGGCCCTTTGTAAAGTAAAAAAAAGAAAATAAAAACCTTAAATTACGATTACAATATGTGACCCAAAATTTTGAAAAACCGACACATTTTGGGGGGGAAAAAAAAAATACACTATGTCACCCAAAATTGAGTGTGGCTCATGTTTGTATATAAATGCATAAGCCTGAATGAGAAAAAAAAAGAAAAGAAAAAGACCAATCACTAAAGAATAACTAATAAGAAGTATCAAGATTATATTGACACGTCTAGCAATTAAAGGATTTGCATACAATTTGCTACACGTTAATGCATATTGGCACGCTCTATATATCTTGTACGTATTGTAAGATCTTTCAATAACGTGCGAAAAAAAAATCATAAAGAACGGTTTGCCCATTATCATTAACTCATCCACTTTAGATTACATATAAAAATGAAAATGCAACTGGATGGGAGGACACATATTTTAGTATTTTTTCATTTATATACAAAGTATGTATATGTATATGACCAAAGTAAAAATAACTATAAAAATAAATAAATAAACAAAGAAGAAAAATAAAATTATAAAGATAAATAATAATTAACTAATAATGACTAAAAAGTAAAAGTAAGAGACAAGTCAATGTTTTACATAATTTTATGTAACTTTTGATAATAAAGATGAAATCCATAATGATTAGTTTTATAACATGCCAATAATAAGGTAATCATATTGGTGTATTTAGACTATCCC
>LBNU01020475.1:265066-275313 GCA_014162995.1 Artemisia annua | reverse complement strand
AACAATCATTTACTTTGCTAGCCAACTTTTCTTTTGAACAATCATTTGCTCGACTACCAATATACAACCTATAATATGCATAACTATGTAGCAAACATTGCAATCTTTAAATTTTTTGTTGCGCCATTTCTGCTTTGCAACACTTACTGAAAACTTCTTTAGCAAAACACCTGCGGCAACGCGCGGGTGCTCCACCTCGTATATATAAAACCCAGGAATGTGGGATGCCAATTTGTGGATGAAAATGTGGGATGCACTATTTTGGTCCAAAAACAAAAAACCCATATTACTGCGACAAAAAATGTTCTTTTGCACGCTAAACCATATTACTGCGACCATAAACCGAAAACAAAAAAGCCGCCGCAACGCGGCGGGTCACTTATACCTCGTTCCTACTAAATACACCAAAAAAAAAATATTTAAACATTGATAATTGTGTTACTTTATTTTACTCGTGAATTGCAACAGGGAAATGAAGTAATTAAATCCTGACATGGTCATTTCGACTCACCCTTCGAAATTTGAACTACCAATAAAATCCCAACATAATCGCATGAATATATTTACTGATTTTGACTTAAGAATATTTAATGCATACTTCATTTTTATTTGCCTTTCACGAGTTTTACCTTACATATGTTTTTTTTTTCTTTTTTTAATTTACAAAATGTACCCCCTACTAGATGGATGCGATGTTTTGTTTTAACATAAGTAAGAAAATGTTATTTTCTGCTTTCCTAAGGCCCTTTGTAAAGTAAAAAAAAGAAAATAAAAACCTTAAATTACGATTACAATATGTGACCCAAAATTTTGAAAAACCGACACATTTTGGGGAAAAAAAAAAATTACACTATGTCACCCAAAATTGAGTGTGGCTCATGTTTGTATATAAATGCATAAGCCTGAATGAGAAAAAAAAGAAAAGAAAAAGACCAATCACTAAAGAATAACTAATAAGAAGTATCAAGATTATATTGACACGTCTAGCAATTAAAGGATTTGCATACAATTTGCTACACGTTAATGCATATTGGCACGCTCTATATATCTTGTACGTATTGTAAGATCTTTCAATAACGTGCGAAAAAAAAATCATAAAGAACGGTTTGCCCATTATCATTAACTCATCCACTTTAGATTACATATAAAAATGAAAATGCAACTGGATGGGAGGACACATATTTTAGTAATAATTTCATTTATATACAAAGTATGTATATGTATATGACCAAAGTAAAAATAACTATAAAAATAAATAAATAAACAAAGAAGAAAAATAAAATTATAAAGATAAATAATAATTAACTAATAATGACTAAAAAGTAAAAGTAAGAGACAAGTCAATGTTTTACATAATTTTATGTAACTTTTGATAATAAAGATGAAATCCATAATGATTAGTTTTATAACATGCCAATAATAAGGTAATCATATTGGTGTATTTAGACTATCCCCTTTAAAAATGATGACATGTTCTTACACGTCAAAAGAGAATTTTGTTGATGTCATTAAGACGCAAAAAATGATGTAAGATACACATAGAAAGCCATGAACATGGCCATTTGGTTTAATTAATATTGTCTAATACTTGGCAAGCGAAAAAGTTTGTGATACCATATTTTAATTGCAAAATGCATAAAAGTAAACACAACTAAAGGGCATGTAGTTTAGCAGTATGAGAATGACCCATTGATCAATAAATCATGCGTTTAAATCTCACCAAAAGATATACTAAAGTTACAAGGCAATTGAATTTTGAGTAGATAGATTCATATAAGATGACGATGACATACAAACCCATAAAAACATAATAACCGAAGTCAAATATTGTACAGTTTACCATCGTTGTCTTAATTATTTACTATCTTCATTGCTTTTTTGATAAATCAAAATCAAAATAGTTTGCATTTTATTAACGTCATCACTCTCTTAAGAAAGATGATAAACAATATTCTGTGTAATGTGTAATTATAGTTATTTCTCATCATTCTTATTTTAATAATTCTTCTCATTTGATCCTTAATCAATATGAAACTGCGAAGAAAAACAAAGACGGTAACTAAATTTTTACGAGTACATAATAATAAAATGGGGTAGGAAAAAATAAATATATCTAACTTGTGAGTTTTAATTGTTCTATTTTTTTTTAACATAAACTTTTTGAATTTTGACTTTTTTATGTAGCCGAATGACCTGACCAACCATTAGCCGGCTATAAATATGTTTTTTTTTTTTTTTTTTTTTTTCTCAATAAATCTCTTTCATGTCATTTAATGTAACACAACACTTAACTTAAAAACATTATCAAACACCTCTTCTTTCTAACATAAGTCACAACTAGTCTCTCTCTATCAATTTCATATAGCAATGGTGCATTGTGTCATTTAGTTTGCTTAGATGAATCATTATGGATATGGTTTGCAGATAGAATAGAATGGCTATATGATCACTATGGATATGTTTAAAAAATGAATATCAACTTTTTCAAATAAAAAAATAATTAATAGCACGAGCGCAGTGTAAAGCACGGGTGGTATCTCCGTATCCACAAGTGGCAGCCATTGATTTTCTTTTATTTTTGGATAGAAAAGGACAATGGTATCCATAAACCAAGGTAAACAGCTCGGTATACACATACCCTTGTTTGAAGGGTTTTCTCATACCCATATCATCAAAGCAAACATATTATATCATTCTCACACCAATACCATCATTCCATATCCTCCTAACAAACGCCACCTAAGTTAACACAACCTGTACATTGAGTCATTGAGACTTTTATTAATAAAATTTGAATGACTTTACTTGTAAAAATTATTAGTTGGCCATCACTTAATTTAAATTTTAACACCTCTAAAACTTGGGTTGCTATTTATTAAATTGTCACTTTGCAAATTCACGCCGTATTTGCTACTAAAAATCAACCAGCAAATTGCATCATATCCCATTGGGTTGCGAACAAGTTGAGACGAGTCACGAGTTGATGGATATGAGTTTAATTTAATAGCTCAAACATCAAATAAGCTTAAATAGTTAAAAGATATTGCTTGATTAGTCAAGTCGTATTTGAGCTCAATAGAAGAGCTGTATGTGGTTTGACTTGAGTCGAGTTTGAAATCTCGTAACTTGATAGAAAATTCAATGCAGGCTTTGAATCGTANAATCTCTTTCATGTCATTTAATGTAACACAACACTTAACTTAAAAACATTATCAAACACCTCTTCTTTCTAACATAAGTCACAACTAGTCTCTCTCTATCAATTTCATATAGCAATGGTGCATTGTGTCATTTAGTTTGCTTAGATGAATCATTATGGATATGGTTTGCAGATAGAATAGAATGGCTATATGATCACTATGGATATGTTTAAAAAATGAATATCAACTTTTTCAAATAAAAAAATAATTAATAGCACGAGCGCAGTGTAAAGCACGGGTGGTATCTCCGTATCCACAAGTGGCAGGCATTGATTTTCTTTTATTTTTGGATAGAAAAGGACAATGGTATCCATAAACCAAGGTAAACAGCTCGGTATACACATACCCTTGTTTGAAGGGTTTTCTCATACCCATATCATCAAAGCAAACATATTATATCATTCTCACACCAATACCATCATTCCATATCCTCCTAACAAACGCCACCTAAGTTAACACAACCTGTACATTGAGTCATTGAGACTTTTATTAATAAAATTTGAATGACTTTACTTGTAAAAATTATTAGTTGGCCATCACTTAATTTAAATTTTAACACCTCTAAAACTTGGGTTGCTATTTATTAAATTGTCACTTTGCAAATTCACGCCGTATTTGCTACTAAAAATCAACCAGCAAATTGCATCATATCCCATTGGGTTGCGAACAAGTTGAGACGAGTCACGAGTTGATGGATATGAGTTTAATTTAATAGCTCAAACATCAAATAAGCTTAAATAGTTAAAAGATATTGCTTGATTAGTCAAGTCGTATTTGAGCTCAATAGAAGAGCTGTATGTGGTTTGACTTGAGTCGAGTTTGAAATCTCGTAACTTGATAGAAAATTCAATGCAGGCTTTGAATCGTACATACATGTGTGTGCAATTTTTCTTGTGCCTCATGAACTTAGGTGAACTATGGAGTTGAGTCAATATAAGCCTATATTTCACTAGTTATATGTTTTTAGCTTTGATTTCTTGTCAGAAAGTTCAACTTGAACAATCATAGCATGAATACAAACTCAAAAACCTCGACTCACTTGTAACAATATAGACAACCATTTTATGTACTTTTCTAACATATGAATGAGTAAAGACTAAAGACCTAAAAAAATAAAATAAATATCAGGTTATTTTATTATTTCTTTTTCTTTTTTCTTTTACATATTTTATTAGATTATCATAAACTCAATCCGCAACACACAATTTCAAACATCTACAAAGTACACAACATCTAGTGTTTTTTATGTCGTTTTGCAAATCTAAATAATTAAACAACATCCAGATTGAATGTGACACGAGTACTCAACAGGAACTTCAACTTTTGTCCAAACACACTCATTTAACTCCATTTTGTAAGCGTTATAAGGCTTGCTATCTTTGGATCCACCAAATAACAACATATTTCCTAGGAATGGTATCATATAGGGTGTTTTTGCTGCGTCAGCCGGTAATTTTGTGACAAACTGCCAAGTGTCATCATTTAAAGTAACCACGTCACTACCTTGACACATGTACAACTCTGTATTGGTACCTTCAACACAAATGTTGGGAAAATGATTGGTATCTAAGAACTCGTCTTTAGTTTCATGCCACTGACATGTTGACATGTCAAATACTTCGACATTTTCGTGGAAGTGACCTTGCATATTCGTGGGATACCCATTGAGAACATGAAATCTGCCATGATGGAATAAGCCTCTACACTCATCACGCTCTTTTGACATGTCAGCTAATTGAGTCCACTTGTCTAATGCCACATCATACTTCCACGCGGATTTAAGTGCATCTTTTTCGAGATCATGCCCACCCACAACAAACATCGTATGATCACCATCACTAGCACAACCAAAAAAAGACCTGGGCCCACCTGGCATGTTAGCACCACGACGCCACGTAGACGAAAGAAAATCAAAAATAAAAACCGTGTCAAGACACCCCCAACTTCGCGGGTCATACCCTCCTATTACAACCAAATCCGACCCAACACTAACCATTTCACAAAATAACGGTAACCCGTTTTCAAACCCTGGTAAAGGTGGCATTTCCCACCAAAAACCCGTATTGGGGTCCAAAGCCACAAGACGGTACACTGGAGTACCCAAACCCTTTCCTTCTCCTTTCGGATTCACACGAGCCTGAGACATAACAACGAGAGATTGAGCTTTTCCAGAAGATTTTCTGAGAGCAAGTAGCTCGGGCAACTCGATTTCATCTTTCCATGCTTTACATACTGATCGTAAACTATGAAACTGATTAAAAGGAACTCGAATCAAGCACTGAAGTGCAATATCATAAGGAAGATACTGAAATAGATCCATTTTGAAATAATAAGAATGAATTGGATATGACTATACGAGATTGCAAAACATTTATATACGAAACTTTTTTTCATAAAATATTGCGAGTGGATGAATACCATTAATAATAATGTTACCATAGATTTTTATACCTATTGGCTATGAATTTAATAACGAACACTGATCTTCGGTTATTTCTGTTGTCGGCTGTCACAATTAATATTAGATAAGATCGATTAGAAGGTCAATGAAGCTATGGATAATGGATGTCCCATTTGGCCTTCTACGTAGGACGATATCGATAGATAGATTTTCTCAACTTTTGTACTTTTTTAATGTATAAAACCATGTTCATATGGTGCTTGTGGTTGCTTGTAAAACTTTACTATCGTTTAACATATTTTAATGTCATAGGTTTTTGAATGTTACCAAAGGATTATGGCTAATTAAACTTTGGTTAGTGAAAAGCCATAGGTGTTTAACTGAAGAGTTATGCTGTGTTTTTTCATCGAAATGTTTTTATATGAAATGAATAAAAACATTTTTGTTGTTTTATTTATGTTCTATGTCCAGGGTTGTAGTTGAATAAATGAAGGTCAATGTGTAAAACTATGTTGAACTAAGTATGGCTGTAAAGAATATATCGTATAACCTATATGATCGGAAAAAACATACTCGGTAGTATTTTAGTGACGTAGCTTCAACTTTTGTTTTGAAACCATCATCATTCTTGACCATTCGAAGTATAGTCTATCTATAGCGAAGGCCGGCCAACTGACATCTGAGTGACCCAACAACCTAAAGATTATGCGTTCAAGTCTTGTTAGAGACGTGTGAGACAGACGATATAGGTTGTAAAAATTTGCCATTGAAAAAAAAAATAAAGCCTATCGATACTTTGAACATAAAATCATATATCGTTAATATTTTTACTGGAAGTGACATATAGAGCAAGAGGCGTGGTCACATACCGTTTGCGTGTTGTTTGTGCCAAACTAACACCACCTCGGCATTTCACATTTCACATTCACACATAAAAAATACCTCATCTGCAGTGGCTTGAACCGTTTGGGCGCCGTTTCACAATTTTTGAGCCTAACCATTTTTAAATTTTTTTTTCAAACAAACTAAATTTTCATTCATAAAATAAAAATACAACTTACAATACGAAATAAAAAAAATGTAAAAATAAAAAAACACATACGAAAAATACAACAATAAAAAGTTACAATAAAAAATTATGAAAATAAAAAAATGCATACGAAAAAAAATTACAAAAATAAAAAAACACATACGAAAATAAAAAAACACATACTAAAATAAAAATACAGCTCGACATGTCCAATGAGATCATCTAGGTTAACGGGGTCGGGCGAATCCCACTTGGCGTGTTGTTTCAATATTTCTCACTCCCCATCTTGAGTAAACGGTTTATTTCCCGATTTGGACTCATCACGATATGCTTTCTAAGATGTTTCATAAGATCATTGTCGTTTTCCCCAGTTCAACCCACACGTTTCAAACGTTTGTAGATAGCGTTGAACCTTTGACAATTAAGGTTCATAGTTGCCAACTTTCCCGTCAACATATCCTTGGTACGTTTGTGATGAGAAGCTTTGTTGAACTCGAAAAGAACCTTTTTCCAAAACGAATCGTCCTTTTGGTCATTTCGGGTTCGGTTACTGATTGTACAATAAATTGCACGACCAGGGCTTACGATGATGATCGAAGGGTATAAGGGGTGTTGTGGTTGCGCCAAGCTTGTATTTAACCTGAAATAAAAAATACGAAGACACTACGTTAAGTGATTGCGCAGGAGTTGGACCCTGCAAACCACCTCCGGCGTGCGAATAAGTATGTGATATGATTAATCGGTAAGTTTCTAGTAAAGTGAGAGAGTTAAGTTTGCATACCATTGTTAACAACCTGTCCAAGCTATTTATAGGGGAGAAAATAACCTTTGAGAGCTCTTGCACGATTTTAGGAGATCATGGGGGCGTCCCATAATTTGTGGTAACCGTTAGGGCTTAATGTCCCACTCTCCCTATCTTGGCGGGAAATCCAAGGAGAAAGAGAGGACGTGGGTGAGACTAAGTCTTGGCTACATTCCGTCCTAGTATCATTGGAGGCCATACCCCGAAGGGCTTGGACCTTCGATTGGCGAATTCCCGATTGGTAACCATGTCATAGATGAACAGTTTGATGCCAATGAAGATTTTAGGAGGCTGACATAGGCCTTCGAGATGAAGGTTGCGAACAGGTTCGAAGGGATGTCCTTCGACCTGTTAGGAGGGTACATCATCAGTTATCCTCAGAAACGCTAATATAACACGAGGCTAATAAAGTTTCCTATTCCGCCGTCCAATGAGAATGAGCTCGTACGGGTTCGGGTTCATCTTCTTCGTCGGGTATGTTGTGTTGGAAATATGGTTATAAATTAATATGTAAATGTCTAGAATCGAACCCGAGACCTCGGGATTGCACACAATACAAACAAGAATAAAAGTATAAATAATAAATATTAAATGTTATGTATATTTATTATTTTAGGACACTTAATGGACTTAACAGTCGTTAGTTGGTAAATGTACGGACTATATATCGTTAAAAGAGAAAGAAAAGGACTAGAGTGTAACTAGGAGCCAAGAAGGATCCGGAATCCCTTCTTGGACTCCTTGAACGATCGGCCAAAGGGAGGGGAACCCAATCCCACCCTAACTTGTCCTCCAAGTTCTCTCTAGTATATAAACAAGGCTTTGGTTCATTCATTCTTCACCTCTTGTACCCTAAAACCTAAGCTTTGTTTTCTCTTCTCCTTTTCTTCTTGAAACCGATCGGCCAAACACCCCTAAGGGTTCTTTGGATCGATTTTTGTTTTACAAAAATCAAGTGTTCTTGTTTCTTGCAAAACCTTTTATTTGTTAGTAGTTTGTGTGTACAAGAACGAGGTAACAACACACTATTGTTGTTATCAAGAGATCGTTAAACAAAAAGGTAAGGGGTTTAACATTGATCCACATAAACCCTAATTAGGGTTCATCACTTGTTCATCCCCAATCAAGAATTGCATAAGGTACGTTTTCTATTTATGTTTAGTTAACTATTACTTGTTATACGTGATCCTACGCTTCCGCATCTTTGTGCTACTTGATATTAATTATTATATATGATAGTTATAATTATAAAATTCTAACATTGGCATCACGAGCCATGTATAACATGTAATTGCTTACTAAAACCAATAAAAAACGTATCTTTGATTGTTTTATATTGACATGTTATTGTTTCTAGGGTTTTTCTTTAATTTTTTTTATAAAAATATTAAACCCTACCCCTAATTTATGGGGGGTCGATTTGTCCATAAGCCCTAATTGGGGTTTGTGGTTTTAATTAATTAATTAATTAGTAATTAATTAGAAACCCTAGGTTTGTAACATGTTTTAGGGTTTTGTGTTTTGATTAATTTGATTAATAAAATTGGATAGAAACCCTAGGTTTGTTACATATTGATGTGCTATATGGTAATTGTTATGCATGAATCCATGACGAAACATGCATGTTAGTCATGGATTATTTATTATATGCTAGTATATGTTTCACATAATAATTAGATAAATCTAAAATTGGGGAAGACTCCAATTATAATTAAAATCAATTTGCTTGTTATGTGGTGTACTAATCGATCATAGCTTACGCAATCGAAGTTTCGATAGATGTAGCTCACTTGTGCAAAGTGAAAGCTTTGATTGATTATACGCATTATAAACCTATAATTGTTTTAATTAGGGTTTTATCTAATTAAGCTTGCATGCGGCTATGTGTTTTCACCGTCTTATTTATTTATTTGTTGGTTATGTGTTTTCTTTTAAAATTACTCGTTACGTGTTATGTGTTTATTAAATTGTAAGCAATAACAAGGGTAGTTTTCAAAAGAAAAATTAATTGGACTAATAATGGTGAAACCAAGTTTTGAGCTTTAATCATAAACTTTTAATTGATTGATGCAACCGTACTAAAATGGTCTGAAAAGCGGACTTGATTTGACAAACTGTAAAGTGGGTATAAGGTGGCTTCGCATTAAATTGTGGCCTTAGAGAGACAACATTCTGTCTCTACGCTCGCCTGTGCGTCAAATTGAACTTACCAAGTAAGCCATTTTTAGTACGAAGCATCTTAAGGCAATGTTGTAATTTGCTCAACGCCTCAATTAAAACTTTGGTGATTTGTGCTCATGTAATGAATTGGATTTATAAAAATTGTTTTGTAAAATTTTATGTCATAAAGATGAGTGCATGCATCTTTATACATGTTTTTGACACATCAAAAACTAAGTACCCTAAAAATTTAAGTCACATGCCATCTAACTATAAGGGACACTTGGAATTTTTCTTTGGTATGCGTGAGACCTAGGCCAAAAATTAAGGACAAGGCAAATTTCCGAGTGAGCGTGAGACCTCACATGGATAATTTGTAGTCTCTAAGTTAGTCGACTTAAGTAAGTTGATGCGTGAGACCTAGAGCTTACGGCATGAGATGGAATGAAACATGCTTACACGGCAAGTTGATGAATCAACTTGAATTCCCATAAATTTTCTAGGAATTGGAAAACTTGTTTGCCAATTATTGTTCGACAGATTACCATCTTTTATAAAGATTCACTATATGGCAGATCAACTAACGTAGTGAAATTATGAAAAGTTGGATCCTAGATTTTCAAGAAACTAAGATGGTTATATGAATATTTTCAT
>LBNU01020475.1:250841-264645 GCA_014162995.1 Artemisia annua | reverse complement strand
TGGTGCCAAGGTAGTTGGGAGTAAATGGCTCTACAAGTTAAAACTGACATTGATGGCATTGTACACACCTATAAGGCCCGTTTGGTAGCTCAAGGATTTACTCAAACGTTTGGTATTGACTACGAAGAAACTTTTTCTCCCGTAGCCGATATTAGGGCCATTAGGATTCTCATAGCTATAGCTGCATACTATGACTATGAGATTTGGCAAATGGATGTCAAAACCGCCTTCTTAAATGGTCGCCTAGATGAAGACATCTATATGGCGCAGCCTGAGGGGTATGTCAATCCAGAATTTCCAAAACGTGTATGCAAGCTTCAAAGATCCATTTATGGATTGAAGCAAGCATCACGGCAATGGAATAAAAGATTTGATGAAGAAATCAAAAGATATGGATTTTCTCAAAATCTTGATGAGCCATGTGTATACCACAAAGCTAGTGGGAGTAATGTAATTTTCCTTATTTTATATGTCGATGACATATTGATCATGGGAAAAGACATTCCAAGTTTGCAGCAAGTCAAGGCATATCTTGGAAAGTGTTTTTCTATGAAAGATTTAGGGGAAGCTGCATTTATTTTGGGAATTAAGATATATAGAGATAGATCTCAGCGATTAATTGGATTAAGCCAAAGTGCTTACATTGATAAAATATTGAAGAGATTCAATATGCAAAATTCCAAAAAGGGATATTTGCCAATGCAAGAACACCATGGCTTGAGTAGCAAACTGTGTGCTTCAGCACCTGCAGAGGTGAATTGCATGAAGAGAATTCCTTATGCTTCGGCTGTGGGATCCTTAATGTATGCGGTAAAAAGCACAAGGCCAGATGTGGCATTTGCTCAGAACTTAACCAGTCGATATCAGCAAAATCCAGGTGAAGCTCACTGGACTGCTGTGAAGAATATTCTTAAGTACCTTAGGGCTACTAAACATGTATTCTTAGTTTATGGGGGTAATCCAGATCCAAATGCAGAACTTGATGTAACAGGTTACTGTGATGCTTCATGGAAAAGTGATAAGGATGATACGAAGTCTCAGACGGGTTATGTCTTTGTCATTAATGGAGGAGCTGTGGATTGGAGGAGCAAGAAGCAGAGTGTATTGGCTATGTCTGCGACAGAAAGTGAGTATGTAGCTGATTCAGAAGCTGCAATGGAAGCTGTTTGGATTAGGAAGTTCGTTTCGGGGCTTGGAGTTATGCCATCGATACAACGACCTATTAAAATGTATTGTGACAATTCTGCTGCAATCACATTTGCCCATGAGCCTGGACTCATGAGGGGCACCAGACATTTCCTGATCAAATATCACTACGTACGTGAGCAAGTGGCGATTGGAGAGATCGAATTACTCAAAGTTCACACAGATGATAACTTGGCTGATCAATTAACGAAAGCTCTACCTGGCACTAAGCTTTATAACTTAGCTGAAGGAATAGGTCTTCGTAAAGCTGAAAGTTTCATGCCCATTTGTGATTAGTATTTGGATAAAGGATGTAATGTACGATTATTAATTTCCAATGAAATAAAGTATGGTTATGTTTATTTCAATTGCTTTAATAATATATATCCTGTTTTTACATGTTTAAATCCTTGAATAATTTTATTATTCTAAAACTGTCCATTGTTGGTTAATAATATGGGAATATTATTAAGGGAAGACAATTAAAGTATTCAATGAATTGGATATTGGACTTATCCCAAACTGCATGATGTTACTTGTTTAAGTAAATCATAATTAGTTATCCTCAGACTTGAGATACCAGATAAGTGTCATGAATGTAGTGCATTTCTGTGGAACAATCTACCGCTAACCGTAACTGGTAGTTATAAGGGTTGTTTTCTGAAATGTTGCAAAGTTCATGGGTTAGTCTTGTAGTCAAAATAGAATTTGTTCATTCAAATTTGTTTTGAAGTTTAATACTATGGGCCACTCGTAGGATTGACAAAATGTTTGCGTGGCCACGCCCAAAGTCTATCTGGAATACGTTCAGATGTTTTGGTAATTTTGTTCAATCATTGATATACAAGAAACTGAAATTTAATAAAGATTCATTTCTTTATTAATCAAAGTATTAGAAACAAAAGGATAATAATAACGATGAATCGTTAAGAGTTTTCCAGGAAACTCAGCTCGGTTTGAACTAGGGGCATTGGAGTGTTGCAAGACGCCAACCAATGTCATTTTACTGTTAATATATAACCAAGTGGGAGCTGTTGGAAATATGGTTATAAATTAATATGTAAATGTCTAGAATCGAACCCGAGACCTCGGGATTGCACACAATACAAACGAGAATAAAAGTATAAATAATAAATATTAAATGTTATGTATATTTATTATTTTAGAACACTTAATGGACTTAACGGTCGTTAGTTGGTAAATGTACGGACTATATATCGTTAAAAGAGAAAGAAAAGGACTAGAGTGTAACTAGGAGCCAAGAAGGATCCGGAATCCCTTCTTGGACTCCTTGAACGATCGGCCAAAGGGAGGGGAACCCAATCCCACCCTAACTTGTCCTCCAAGTTCTCTCTAGTATATAAACAAGGCTTTGGTTCATTCATTCTTCACCTCTTGTACCCTAAAACCTAAGCTTTGTTTTCTCTTCTCCTTTTCTTCTTGAAACCGATCGGCCAAACACCCCTAAGGGTTCTTTGGATCGATTTTTGTTTTACAAAAATCAAGTGTTCTTGTTTCTTGCAAAACCTTTTATTTGTTAGTAGTTTGTGTGTACAAGAACGAGGTAACAACACACTATTGTTGTTATCAAGAGATCGTTAAACAAAAAGGTAAGGGGTTTAACATTGATCCACATAAACCCTAATTAGGGTTCATCACTTGTTCATCCCCAATCAAGAATTGCATAAGGTACGTTTTCTATTTATGTTTAGTTAACTATTACTTGTTATACGTGATCCTACGCTTCCGGATCTTTGTGCTACTTGATATTAATTATTATATATGATAGTTATAATTATAAAATTCTAACATGTTGATTGTGCTATGTTTTGCGGATTGTTTTTTCTTCCGTCGTGGGAAGACGTGGGCTCGGTTGGTGGTGGCATCGATTGTGTTTCTTGTGATAATTATCGTTGGTTAAGCAATTGTCATTGGTCTTCTTGATATAGTTGTTCAGGGGTTAATGTATGCACCGAGAATTGGGTATCAAACGGAGGATGTTAAAAAGATGTCAAGTATCCGGACGAAGGTGTGACGAGGATGATTGTTGCGACATATTGAGATTGAGAAGATTTTGGAAAAATTGTTCATTAGGGTGTTAAGACATTTTTTTTTGTAAGTGAAAATGAAAGTAAACGTGTTTAGTGTGTAAAGAAATGAATGTGAAAAGTAAGTAATTATATGTAAAAATGGTTATATATTTGGGTTTATATAGAGTGATAAAGTTTAATAGTTTTAGTTTAAAAAAGGATAAAAATTGCAAAAACTGGCCGTTGCTTTCCCAAACAGTAAAAAAATTGAAAAAAGGTGTGCTTTTGGCGTGAGTGACTGAAGTCACTTGGGAAATGGCGAGAGGGCCTTAGGGTGTGGTAGTAAGCAAATGGCGACGCTATTTGCTCCTCCACGTAAAAATGGCGAGGGATGAAAGTGAACATACCTCTAGCCCTTATATGTACGTTGATGACGTATAGTCTACACCGGGTCATGAACCCGTTTGGTAAACAATACCCACACGCAAGCCCACTATGCGTGGGCCAGTTTCATACTAATTGGACTACCAATTAGACGGCTTTGGCCCACGAGGCCCAAGCCCAATGATTACTTAGGAATGTGAATAAACGATATCTCCTAATTATAGGATGTATATCAAATACCCGCGATACGCGGGATATACCAAGGTTTGCGGAACACGAAACCAATAAGGATTCGTGTCTATATATAGAGGGCATTATGACTCTCACAAAGGTACGACTTACAAACCCTAAATACTCACAACCCTAAAACACGATTACTTACTCTCACGCCGGAGGATAATTGGGGGAGACAATCCCTCGATAAGCCTAACGGTGTCTGTTGCTTTCTTAGTGCGCAGGTCTCAAGCAATATCAACCAATTGATACGAGGAAAGGAACCCAAACAAGGAACGCCCAACTTTTGTATCAACAAGTGGCGCCATCTGTGGGACCCAACACTAAGGACTAGAATGACGAAACACAAAAATTCATCTAAGGGAACCCCGCAGTTGGATAAGACGCGTGGTGAACCTCCAAGGAGGAACTACCCTGATGCGCCTCCTAGGCAAAACACTGGGACAACCAGTGCGCCTGGTCGCCAGGAAGTGGAAACCACCACGATCCTTCCAACGGTAGAAGTACCCTCTGCAACTGCTCAGACAACCACGGTAGTCCCAAACATTGAGGATCTCCAGCGCACCCTCTTTACAACCCCTCACTAAGTAGCAACCGCTGTGGACAACACAGTACCACCAAACGCGCCTGATCGCGAGAGGAGGCTCAACTTGGAAGATGGTATTCCTGCGCTGGAGGAAAATACTCAAGAAACAATGCTAAAAAATCTTGTATCACAAAATTTTGAGACATTGAACACACTCCTACAAGAGGAGGCCAGGAGAAGGTTAAGGAGTCGGCTCGACTTCAATGGAACCTCCCCACCACGCTACGAAGAGCGCGATAATAACAAGAGGCGCGTCAGTGTCCGAACTAGACTCGGCACGCCATCAAACTCACATTACTCGGAGGAACAAGGAGATAGCGAGAGGCGAACTAGCGTCGACACCAGGTTGGGAGGCCGCAGAGTCCACGACAGGTTGGGAGGACAGCACTTACCAAGTGAGGAATCTTCTAGATCTAGAAGAATCCACGATAGACTAGGTGGACGGGTATCCCCTAACGAAAGCTTCTCAAGCTCAGGCCCTGAGGAAAAACGGCGCAAGCGCCGCAGAAAAAACGACTCTCCCTCGGATAGCTCCTCGGACAAGGAGGATAGCGATACCAGGCACTGGAAGTCCAGAGGAAGACGTCGTGAGGAAGAGGAGGATGATATATCCCTTCCTTGGCGTCGCCAAAAGGTTGGTGCGTTCTCAAGGCGCATCAGCGATTATTCAGACAACAAGAAGAGGCGCATGCCTTCCAACGTCAAAACATATGATGGAACAGGTGACCCTGATGATCACCTAAAAATTTTCGAATCCGCTGCAGGCATCGAAAACTGGCCACAACCTGTGTGGTGCCATATGTTTAATTCCACGTTGGTAGGGAACGCGCGAACTTGGTTTAGCAAACTTCCACGAAGAAGTATAAAAGGGTATGAAGAGTTGCGGAAAGCATTCCGCTTGAACTTCACACAGAGAAAGAAGTACGCTAAGGACCCAGTAGAATTGGCTAGGATCAAACAACGCCAAGGGGAATCTACGAGCGCCTTCATGGAACGCTTCAAAGACGAATGCCTACACATCAAGGCATGTCCAGAAATACTAAAAATTTCAGGATTCATGAATGGGATCACCAACCAAGACCTTATCAAAAAGTTAAATGATAAAGTCCCCCAAACATTCGACGAACTGATGAAGCGTACAAAGTCTTTCGTTCAAGGAGAAGCCGCCGTCGCGGATAGCAAGAAAGCATATTCTAACTACAGGCTACAGGAACAGTCAAGGAGACAATCCAACGACCATGGCGGTAACCGCAATAAAGGCTATCGCAATGACGGAGGTACACGGGGCAACGACAAGTATACCCCGCTGATAAAAACTCCTAGAGAGATATTCGCAACAGAGGGAGCAAATTTCCCCATACCTCCTCCAATACGCACCCCAGAAGGAGAGCGCATAGGGAACGGTTACTGCGACTACCATGGACAGAAAGGCCACACAACGAACGAGTGCGTCCAGCTTCGCCAACTAATTGATAAATTAGTAAAGGAAGGGAGGATGGACCATCTTGTCAAAAACATTAAAGAAGGAAAGGATAAACAAAGAACCGGGGATAAAAAAGAACCACCTAAGGACAAGGCGGACACGATTTACATGATNTCCTAGAGAGATATTCGCAACAGAGGGAGCAAATTTCCCCAAACCTCCTCCAATACGCACCCCAGAAGGAGAGCGCATAGGGAACGGTTACTGCGACTACCATGGACAGAAAGGCCACACAACGAACGAGTGCGTCCAGCTTCGCCAACTAATTGATAAATTAGTAAAGGAAGGGAGGATGGACCATCTTGTCAAAAACATCAAAGAAGGAAAGGATAAACAAAGAACCGGGGATAAAAAAGAACCACCTAAGGACAAGGCGGACACGATTTACATGATACAATCATGGCAGCGCAAAGTCAAACAAAAGGTTAGCCAAAGGTTCTCCCCTAACGATGAGATCTCCTTCCCAAAATTGACCGCGGACAACGCGGTAGCAGAACCACTCACCATTGAAATACATGCGGGGGGACATGATATCCACCGCATGTACGTGGATGGAGGGGCATCAGCTAAAATAATGTATGAACATTGTTTCAAAAGGCTAAAACAAGAGATCCAAAATCAGCTAATTCCAGCTGCGACATCTCTAACAGGCTTCACAGGAGAAAAGATATGGCCAATAGGACAACTACGCATACTAGTAGAAGTCGGCAATAAAGAGCACTCCACCAAGGCATGGATGAACTTTATGGTCATCAGATCTCCGTCGCCATACAATGGCATCATTGGAAGATCGGGAATATCCGCGCTCCGCGCAGTGCCATCCACAGCACACGGAATGCTGAAATTTCCAGTAAAAGGCGGCATTGTTACTCTCTACAACCACGCTCTGCCTCCTGAGGAATGTAACACAGTCACAGGCGAAACCGCAGCATCTAAAGAACACGGCGCACCCAAAACACCAAATCTAAAAGTAGCAATTCACCCCGACTATCCTGAACAACAGGTATCGTTGGGAGGTTCGCTGTCAGAAAAAGGGAAAGCAGCCGTGTGCGCGCTTCTACAGAAAAACCTGGATGTTTTCGCGTGGGAACCAAAGCACATGACCGGTGTGCCTCGGTCAATCTCGGAGCACAAGCTACAAATCCGACAAGGATACCCGCCGATAAGGCAAAAGAAGCGCGGTCAAGCCCCAGAACGCGCGGAAGCCATCCTGGAGGAAGTACATAAGCTTGTGGACGCAGGCATTATGCGAGAGGTATATTACCACGACTGGTTATCCAACCCAGTCATGGTAAAAAAGAGCGACGGCAGCTGGAGAATGTGCGTGGACTTCACAGACCTCAACAAAGCATGCCCACAGGACTGCTACCCACTACCCGAGATAGACTGGAAGGTAGAATCCTTATGCGGATATCCTTTCAAATGCTTCCTAGACGCATACAAAGGATACCACCAGATCCAAATTGCCAAGGAAGACGAGGAAAAAACAGCCTTCCACACAAGTCAAGGTGTCTTTTGTTACACAAAGATGCCTTTTGGGTTGAAGAATGCAGGAGCCACCTACCAGCGACTGGTAGACAATGCATTCGAAAAGCAAGTGGGTCGCAACCTAGAAGTATATGTTGACGACTTGGTCATAAAAAGCCATACAGAAGACGAAGTAGTGCGAGACATTGAAGAAACATTCAAAACACTACGACGAATCAACATGAAGTTAAATCCTAAGAAGTGCACTTTTGGCGCTACAGAGGGCATGTTCTTAGGATACTTAATAGAACCTGATGGCATCAAGCCATGCCCCGAAAAGACTGAAGCGGTCATACAACTCCCTTCGCCACGAACACTCAAGGAAGTACAATCCCTGAATGGAAAATTGGCCGGTCTGAATAGATTCCTATCTAAGTCAGCGGACAAGTCATTACCGTTATTTAAAACACTCAAGAAGTGCACAAAAAAGAGTGACTTTCGCTGGACTACCGAAGCGGAGGAGGCATTTCAACAGCTTAAACAAACAATAGCGGCGCTCCCAAAATTAGTCGCACCCCAACCAGGGGAAGAGCTAATAATGTACTTATCTGCAACTCACGGGGCCGTCAGTGCAGTGCTGTTGACAGACAGAAACGCAGTACAAACTCCTGTATACTTCGTGAGCAAGGCGCTCAAAAAGACGGAGATTAACTACAGCCCGATGGAAAAGCTGGTCCTAGCGCTAGTATTTGCCGCTAAGAGGCTACGCAGATACTTTCAAGCGCACCCTATCGCGGTAATCACCGACCAGCCCATCAAGCAAGTAATCTCCAAACCTGACGCATCAGGGCGATTGCAGAAGTGGAGCGTACTGCTAGGAGAACACAACATATCCTATAGACCACGCACCGCAGTCAAAGGGCAGATACTCGCGGATTTTATTATTGAAAATCCGGATAGCGAGGATACAACCAAACCACCCAAGGTGGAATTACAAGAACCATGGATCCTGTTTACGGACAGATCGTCATGCGTTGACGGCTCAGGTGCAGGCCTCATCCTCACTAACCCAGAAGGAATGGAGTTCACATATGCCTTGCGCTTTGAATTCACTGCCACGAACAACGAGGCAGAATACGAAGCCCTAATCGCTGGACTACGAATTGCAACACGTATGGGTGAACGCAACCTAGAAGCAAATGTAGATTCCCGTTTAGTGGCCAATCAAGTGTCCGGGGAGTATGAAGCTAAGGAGGAAAACATGATCCAATACCTCGAAAAGACAAAATCCTTAATCCAAGGATTTGACAGATTCATAATCAAGCAAGTTCCTAGAGGGGAAAACAAGAAAGCAGACGCATTAAGTAAGATTGCGTCTACAAGCTTCGCACATCTGTCAAAACAGGTATTAGTAGAAATCCTAAAAGACAAATCAATTTCCGAGAAGGAAGTGTCCACGGTCATAGAAGAAGAGGGCCCTACATGGATGACCCCTATCATGGACTTCATTAGCAAAGGCATATTACCCCAGGAGAAAACGGAAGCTCGACGAATACGGCGCACAGCGCACAGGTTCGAGCTCAGGGACGGTGTCTTATATAGACGCTCATTCTTGCAACCATGGCTCAGGTGTGTAGGACCCCTCCAAGCGGATTACGTACTCCGAGAGATCCACGCTGGTTCATGCAGCATGCACTCAGGACCACGATCTGTTGTGGCACGAGCACTGAGGTCAGGATACTACTGGCCCACAATGCACCGAGATGCACGGGACTTGATACGCAAGTGTAGCGATTGCCAAGTTCACAGACCAATCCCACGCCGACCACAACATGAACTTACACCAATAACGGCGCCATGGCCTTTCTATAAATGGGGTATAGACATTGCCGGACCCTTCCCTGTTGCCGCGGGAGGACTGAAATATCTCATCGTAGCAATCGACTACTTTACAAAATGGATTGAAGCGAAAGCAGTGGTGACAATCACGGGCAACCAAGTTAAGCGATTTGTATGGGATAACATAGTATGTCGCTTCGGACTACCCGGCGAAATCATATCAGATAACGGAAAACAATTCCGTGATAATCCGTTCAAAGATTGGTGCAAACAGCTGAACATCACGCAACACTTCGCGTCGGTAACCCACCCACAAAAAAATGGTCTAGTTGAACGCGCAAACAGGAGCCTGGGCGAAGGAATCAAAGCGCGTCTGGACAGACACAAAGGAAGATGGGTGGAGGAGCTATCACATGTTCTCTGGGCGCACAGAACAACCATCAAGGTCAGCAACGGAGATACTCCCTTCTCCTTGGTCTACGGAACAGAAGCTGTCATACCTGCTGAAATTGGAATGCCAACTATCCGTACGGCGGAAGTTAATACTGCTACCAATGACGACGAACGGCGAATAGACTTAGATCTATTGGAAGAGAGACGTGAACGCGCAGCAATACGCGAAGAGAAAGCCAAGTCCAGAATGAAAGGGTACTATGACGCAAAAGTGCGCAGCACCTCATTCAGGCCAGGTGACTTCGTCTACCGCGAAAACGACTCAAGCCGCGCAGAAGACACTGGAAAGCTAGGACCAAAGTGGGAAGGACCTTACGAGGTCATTGAAGCACTTGGAAATGGAGCGTACAAGCTACGCGATAAAGATGGCCAGGAACTAGAACGAACGTGGAACGTTCGCAACCTTAAACGATGCTATCTCTAAATAGGCTACGGCCCAGCATGGACATTCGAACACTTTAGAAAGTGCCCCAATAAAGATCCATGTAATTTTACTTTTTTTTTCCGTCTTATCTAGATAAGTATTGTCTTTCAAAAACTTGCAAGTATTAATAAAACATTCGCGGTTTCTAGCTAACTCCGCGAAAAACCTTTCTTACATTGTTATCTAAATACTGTTTATATCTCAATGTGTTGGTCACGATACCTTTAGCCTACATGGCGTGCATGCACTAATTAATACCCACGATGGTAAAAAAGGATGAGTTAACCTACTAAACAACTCGTTGAGTAAGAGGGTTGCAAACCCATCAACTTTGGATTACGTATCCTTGTTAAACACCTTGCGCTCAAGACGTTGGCGCAAGTTCCTTGCGCACCCCACGATGGATACGCAATAAGGGCACACTGTGCGCGTTTAACAACCTTGAAAATCAAGACTCTTGATTCTGTAAAATTTAATACAACAAGTAACTCTATAAAAATTCATACACGACTATGGATTTTTTTTAACTAAGTTAGTGAAATTCCAACACGACTTTGGAAAACCATGATATACTTAGATATTCCATGATATCTTTATGCAAAGATACATAAGCAATACGCGAACAACGTGTTTGAATAAACATAAGTGCTTGAAAAAGTATAATATACGCCAAGTACAAAAAACTTTCTTTATATATGAACGAACAAGTTTATACAAAAAGACAAGTCCAAAAACAATAAATACAAAGGCTACATGCTCCATGAGCGCCTCAATGTGCTGGTACTTCCACCCATTGCCTCTTCCTTTGAGGCCTGAAGCTGCTGCAGTATAGCCGCGTCCTTAGGATCAACAGTGGCCACGGTGACTGGAACACCATCACTCCTAGGTAGATGCGCAGCGCCTATGCCGCACATCACGGCCTTCCCTTTTAGGCCTTTTTTCTTTGCGCACCTGGTAGCATGGAAATTTAAAGACCTTTGTAAAGAAACCTCCTTCTCAATACGGAAGGGATCCAACATATGACGCGGATGAGCAAAAATAGGTACCTTCAGCTGCGACACATCCGGCTTTAGGAAGAAGTCCCCATGCTCCTCAGCCTTATCTTCCAAATGCCGCGGAAGAGTCAACCCTGTCATAATCACGTCAATGGGCTGATCTTGGGCACGCTCCAAACACCCAATATGAGGAAGCTCAAGCTTCTTCAAACCTTCCATGGCAGCAGTAAGGTCAGCGGCAGCGTCAGCCTTGTACTCAGGGATCTCAGCAAGGGGCACGGTTAACTTCTCGGCCTCGGCAAGCTTGCTCATCGCCAAAGACTTGCCATGCGCAATAGCGCAGTTCACCACCTTGCTAAAGGCCCCGGTGACCTCCGGATGCTCCAGTGTACCCATAGCAGCAAGGCGCAACCCATTGCTGATCAACCACCTACAAAGCACACAAGTGTTAGTAGAGCAAAATATACATACAAGCTATGAAGATATAAGTGAAGGAATGATTACCTGCGCTCAGCAACAGACTGAACCAGGTGCGGGTACAACTCCTCATCAAACTCAATACTGAGTTTGCGGAGCCTCTCTTCCCTCTCATCCAACGCAAACTTCACCCAACTACGGAAGGCATCCAAATTGGCAAAGTGCTGAGCCCAGTTCTGCTGAAGGTGCCCTAGCGCCCATAAGGAGTCCCTCCTATGGCGGGAAGCACCTAAGCGCTCCCTGTCCAGCTTCACCAGCAGCGACATCTTCTGGTCAGACAAAAGTTGCGCAGACGCCTCTACGCGCTCCAGTTCAGCCTTGGAGCTCAGCTGCTCAGCCTTAGAGCTTGCTAGTTCCTCCTGAATGGACGCCAGCTGCGCCTCCAGGGTAGCAATCTTCTCCTCATACTCAGCCTTGGCGCTCGCCACTAGCTCGGACTGGCGCGCCGTGACAGCAACCAACTCTTCCATCGCGGAGCCATAAGAGGAGGACTCTTTGCCAATGTCCCTTGGAGATTGCGTCCCATCCAGAAAGGGACTCTCTTCAGAAGACGCAGCTCCATCGCTGCTGCTCCTCACATGTTGATCAAAGGTCCCAACCTCTTGATCAACGCTCCTCGCATGCTGATTAAGACTCCCCACATGTTGATCACTAAAAAAAAAAAAAACAAAAACATCCAAGTATTAGTATACGAAAAAAATTCGGACACATAAAACACTAAGTTCATGACAAGTATACTCACATGTGCGGAGGAGAAGAGGGCCCACTCTTCTCAGCATCAGACATAGTTACGTCCCCCTTAAAGCTCTCAGCACCCTCACTGCGCCAACAACAGAAATAAGTTAGACAATAACTTAAAAACAGTTTATAACAAATAAACATTAAACTTACCCTACGGTAGGTGCTTCATTCTCAGCCTCAGAACGTAACCTCTTAGAAGACTCCGCGCCATCACCATCAGCTGCCCTCTTGCGCGACAGCTGGATACCCTCTTCCTCTTCATCCGACTCCTCCAGGTTGACGTAGACTGCATTCTCAGCATTGGGGGGAGGTTGCGCGTTAATGAGCGCCTGCTTAAAGGGAGGAGCAACCTCCTGTATTGGAGTAATCATGGTCGCAGCAGGAGAACCCTCAGGTTCTGGTATGACCAAGTCCACAACGCGCCCACGCGTCGTCTCCAAGGACTTCTTGGTGTGGAAGGGAAAGTCAAATGGAAAGACGGCAGCGTCGATCCAAAAGAATTTCTCCCTCCAATGGGGGAGCTTGTCCACCTTCTTCGCAAAACACTGAAGCGCGCCTACGCGCTTCGTGAAGGTAACCCACCCATTTAACCACGACGTGCGATAGAACGCACGAAACAGGTGGAGGGTGGGAGGAATCGCCAATAAACGGCAATTGATCTCGAAGTTGGATATTTTCCCAGCGCCTATAGGATGCAACTGGGAAATATGAAGGCGATAGTACACAAGAATATCCCTTAATAATACGGTGATGGGCACGCGCTGATTTGCCCATTCGATAAAGCGCGTGTATATTCCCACTTTCCCATCGGGATAATCTGCTATGGTGTCGTCTGGATCAGGCACCACGGGGTGCAGATCCAGCGGGATATAATAATCCGAGGAGAACTGAGTTAGCTCATCCTCGGTTAAATTAGAATGACAGTTTTCAAGCTGAACGACCATTTTTTAAGGGCGCAAGCGCTGATTAGCTTGGCGTAAAAAGTTAGGGTTGTAGCGAAGATTTAGGAGTTTTTTGGAAATGGATAAACACTTTTACTGTGAAAAACACGGTAAAAATGAGGAGGTTTATATAGATTTCTCACTCACCACCGATGATTGGCACGTGGATCCCACTAACTAAAAACGTGTGGATGGGGATTGAAATGGTACAGGACACGTGGATAGCCTCCCCATTTCCCGAGGTAAATGATTCGCAACTTTTCGCCTAGATACACTGCATATGGATTTTTTGGCGGTAAAAACTTGCAGTCTTCCCGCGCACGAGTCGGGAAAAATCTGGGCACGGTAAGTCTAGCGACCGCATGTTTTTAGCATGCGCACACTAGACTGGGGGGACATGATGACGTATAGTCTACACCGCCGGGTCATGAACCGTTTGGTAAACAATACCCACACGCAAGCCCACTACGCGTGGGCCAGTTTCATACTAATTGGACTACCAATTAGACGGCTTTGGCCACGAGGCCCAAGCCCAATGATTACTTAGGAATGTGAATAAACGATA
>LBNU01020475.1:226660-250766 GCA_014162995.1 Artemisia annua | reverse complement strand
AATCTGGGCACGGTAAGTCTAGCGACCGCATGTTTTTAGCATGCGCACACTAGACTGGGGGGACATGATGACGTATAGTCTACACCGGGTCATGAACCGTTTGGTAAACAATACCCACACGCAAGCCCACTACGCGTGGGCCATTTCATACTAATTGGACTACCATTAGACGGCTTTGGCCACGAGGCCCAAGCCAATGATTACTTAGGAATGTGAATAAACGATATCTCTTAATTATAGGATGTATATCAAATACCCGCGATACGCGGGATATACCAAGGTTTGCGGAACACGAAACCAATAAGGATTCGTGTCTATATATAGAGGCATTATGACTCTCACAAAGGTACGATTACAAACCCTAAATACTCACAACCCTAAAACACGATTACTTACTCTCACGCCGGAGGATAATCGGGGGAGACAATCCCTCGATAAGCCTAACGGTGTCTGTTGCTTTCTTAGTGTGCAGGTCTCAAGCAATATCAACCAATTGATACGAGGAAAGGAACCCAAACAAGGAACGCCCAACTTTTGTATCAACATACGTTTGACTCCTAAAACTTAGACGCTTTTTATGATTAAATAATTCGCACATCTCGTGTGCACGTATGTTCCTCCTGTACTCATTCCTAGGATGATGCCATATTTTTTTTCATCACAATTCAAATGTTAATGAGTTGAGTTATTTAAAAAACCAAACATTCCTCACATACCAAGGGACTCATCCCACCATCCATCTAAAAAGAAATCAATGGTTGAGATTAAAAGCATTTATCTCTTAAACCGTTAATCCTTAAGCGAAAATAATTATACCATCGCGATGAGCATTTAATTATCTTTCTATAGATATGCATTGTGATATACTTTCGACAGATTTTTTTTTTCGTTTTTTTCACGTTTTTTTTCGTGGCCGAAAAATATCATATGTGATATATCATATATGATATTACATATCATATATGATATTGCATATCATATATGATATGCAATATCATATATGATATATCATATGTGATTTTTTCGGCCACGAAAAAAAACGTGAAAAAAACGATTTTTTTTTATGGAAAGTATATCACAATGCATATCTATAGAAAGATAATTAAATGCTCGTCGTAACGGTATATTTTTTTTCGATTAACGATTAACGGTTTGAAAGATATTAATATTTGAAAAAAGAGGATGAAAGTGGGTTTTTTAAATTGTTGGGATTAATCTCATCCATTAGATCAAATAAAGATGGAGGGGAGATGAATGATGGAGATTAGTCCCTTGACATGTAAAAAATATTTGGTCCTCAAATGATCTTATATCAATGTTAATTTAAACAAAACCAAAGGTAATAATGACCCTAAAATATGATTGTGTGTCGATCCAGCCTACATATAGCCGCCATTTAGTTATATCTTCGACCATTAAATTTTTTTTTGACAAAACTAAATCCTTGACAATACTTTTTCCAATTATACGTTAGTGACAAAGACAATAGTAGAAGTCAACGACACAAAGAGCAATTTGACAAATAGCTTGAAATCCATCACCCTCGTATATGTCAACTCTATTGAGAAAGTAATTTGCATTCTTGCAATTGTTTACAAGATGCAATGTTTCTAGACATATTCTAAATTTTAATTCATTTATAGGTCAATGACAACTATTCTATTATACCATGATATTAACTTACATGAATCTAAAGATTCGTATAAGAACTAACAACTAATCTAGAATCACAATAACTGAAATGCAATTCGAATATGTAGTTGAATGATTTGTTATTGGATGATTGAAGTTGTTACAAAAGTTGTTACAAGAATTAGAGAGAAAAACAAGAATTAGAGAGAAAAAGTGATTATAAATTGATTTACTAAATGAAATGAAAGCAAAATGATAATATTTGTAGTTGAGTTTTTGGGCGGGAAATTCTGTTGAAGTTGCATGTGCTTGCCACGTGACTTGTGCTTTAAAAAATCTGCTAAACGAACTCACTGAACTTCTTCATTCCTCTTTGCTACTAAACAAACACACTGCTTCCTTATTTAAACTTTCAGTTGAACAAACTTGCAACTGAACATATTAAAACTCATATCAATACTTCCCTCTTCAAAAATTGATTGCCCTCAAGCATCCAAAGGAAAAACAAAAAATCTTTTGGCTATATCACTGTGAAGTTCCCAAGTGGCGTCATCCACAGTACCATTTGGCCATTGAACTAAAACAAACACATTTGCAATTGAACCAACTTTTCCCAACCTTCTGTCAAGGATCTCAACTGGACTACTTACTAATCCCCCATTACTGTTGCATTGTGGAACTGTAGAAATAGAATTAGGAGCTCAATCTTTGTAGAGCTTTAGTTGAGAGACATGAAACACTTGATGAATATATGAAGTAGTTGGTAAGTCTATCTTATAAGCAACTTGCGCAACCTTTTCTAGTACCTGAAAATGACCACAACACTTGGGATTTAACTCGTTATACTTGCCCAATCTTACAGTGACTTGCCTATGAGGTTGCAGTTTCAAATACACCCATTGTCCAACATCAAATGTCCTGTCAGTTCTCTTTGCATCAGTAATTGCTTCCATCCTATGCTGAGCTCTTCCCAAATGAAACTTAAGCAACTGAATAGTAGCCTATCTTGCTGCTAAAGATATATCCACAATATCCACTAAACTCTGACCTTGTATATAAGCAATAGGACTGGTAGGTAGCTGACCATATAAACACTTCATAAGGAGTAACATTAGTAGAAGTATGGTAGTTTGTATTGTACCAATACTCAGCTAAAGCTACCCATTTGGACCAAGCTTTAGGTCCCCCCCTGTCATACACCTTAATTAGCATACCAAACACATGTTGACAACTTCAGTTTGACCATTAGTCTGTTGGTGGTATGAAGTAGACATATGTAGGCTCACTTGCAACATCTTAACCAACTCTTTCCAAAATAGGCTTATAAAAATCTTATCTTTGTCACTAACTATCACCTTGGGTTACCCATGAAGCTTATATACATTATCCAAAAATGCTTATGCCACTTGTGCAATAGTGAAATGATGACTTAGTGGAATGAAGTGACTGTACCTGCAAAGTATGTCAACAACCACAACTATAACACTTTTGTGGAAAACTAGAAGAGGGGTTGAATAGTTTTACCTCTTTTTAATTTGTTCAATGTATATTTGAAAACCTTCAATTAGAGTTTATTATGAAAACAACATATAATCAATATGATCAATTATATATGTGTGCTTTTGGATTTGTTTTCAAAACTTAGTTTTATTAGTAGAGCTTTGGTTGATCTTTATGTGAATATGTTTTCCTTTTAAAATCTTAAAACGTTTTGTATCAAATTATCGATTAAGTTAAATTCAACATGAGAAGTGTGAATAATACATCTACGTCTATTAGACCATATCATATAATTATACATCCTATCACAATATTAACTTCTATCTACAACACGATCAACATCACAACAATATAAGCAACAACTAAAACAAATAGGCAAGGATAGATATAAAGCGATAAATGCAAGAATAAATGAAAAGAGATAAGAGAAAGGAAATGCAAACCGGACACGAAGATTTATAGTGGTTCGGCTACAAGGACACCTTCCTTGCCCTACTCCACTCCCCGAGTCACCTACTCGATAGTTCACAACACTAGTCAACAAGCTCCCTTTTTGCGGAGAAAACCGTACATGCTTTCGATAACTACACAACTTCTACACACGACTTCTTCACACCACTACTTCTTCACAACTACACTACTTCTTCACACCACTACTTCTCCACGACTACATGTCTTTTTCACAACTACATGACTTCTTCACCCTACTACTTCTTCACACCTTCTTACTCACCTATTGATTCACTACTAAGTAAGATCATCTTGATCTACTTATTACATATACTTACATAACTTATTTCTACAACTTCACATCAATACTAACTAGATTCTAATACTTCTTTGACTTGATGTTGAAGGAGTATTATTCTCTTGCACTTTGAGTGGTGAAGGATTGAATCACTTGAAACAAAGACTTATAATCTTATGATCAAAGGATTTAGAAGGATGTTTAGAAAGGATTGGGACTGAAAATTTTCATGCAAAAGGTGAGGAAAAATAGCAGAAATGAGCCAATATTTATAGGCAAAGGAATCTGACAATAGGAGCGTGCCGACCCCCTTAAATGGTGGCCGACCCCCTTAAAATTAAGGGGGGCGCCCTTACAATTAAGGGGGTCGCCCTCCTGTAACGGACAGATTCCTTGTCTTTTTATGGTGAAAGTTTATTTGGTGAAAAACTAACTGATTTTGGTTACAAATTTGAATTCATATATTTGTTATGAATTAAACATTTTTCTTTAATTACCAAAATTGTTTTTCAAAAATATATAAGATGTTTATAACATTTTATAAACTTTGTAGTGTTTAAATAAAATCCTTTTGATCATAAAATGTATTAGACATTTGTTTATACATACCTTAAAGTGATTGTTGAAGCATACTCGAGACGTTGAGATGTCGAGAGATGTTGACATATGAATGCATAGATGATTTGTGATCACAAGTAACTTAAGCACTTTACGTTATGTGTTGTAACTTACATCTTTGTCATCATCAAAACATGAAGAGGATGTTTAGATTAAATATCGTAATATTTATGGCAACAATCTCCCCATTTTTAATGATGACAAACTATGTAAACTATAACTCATAGTAAAATGTATAAGTTACTTGTTTACACTTCTTCTCCCCCTTTTGTCGAAGCAAAAATGTGGACTCCTAGACGAGACTTCTACTACACTTCAACCCTTGAAATAAAGAGGCGAGCTTGCATCATCGTAAGTGAAGCCTTGATCCTATCAACTTCTAAAACATTGACATCCCTTGAAACTTGATTCTAGCGGATCCATGGATCAAATAAATTGCAAACTCTTAACCTACATCAAGAGTTAGTTTCGTGCAACAAAAAAATATATATATAGATAGGGTGAAATACACATATCAAAATGTGTAGATGCCATTAATGGTTAGAAACATAATGACTTGGACATTTTCCAATGCTCCCCCTTGGTGTATGCTTCCCCTTATTTGAGGCACCAAGAAATCAAGTAACGGAAGAGTGCTACAAGGCAAAGTTAGTTGAAAAAAATGCACATATACATAATGATGATGGTACGTTCTTTTAAGAACGTAGAAGAATGAGGAAGGATGAGCGTGAATGGAATGGGAAGGTGATGACACAAGGTTGACAAATATGGTTTAGCTTAATATATTGTTTGACAAAGGTGGATGATTGGGAATTGATTTTATTTTTTTAGGTGTTTTGTTGGTTGACGACCAAATGTGGATATGTGAAATGAGGTGGTTGAGTGAGGGTAAGGATGTTGGATTAATGGAGGTATATTTTTGGGTTCATGGATGTTAGAGAGTTTGGTGGTGGAGAGTTTGGAGGTGGAGAGTTTGGAGCGGAGGAGGTTGATTGAGGATTATAGTGTTGTGCTAGTGGAGGTGTTGGATGAGATCTAGTGAGAAGGTACTCAATCCAATAGAAATGCTCATTTAAGGCAATGGTTTGTTTTTGGAGAAAAATACAACAAGGACAATTGTTGACATGTTTTTCAACTTGATTCAAGTTGTGGGGTGATGAAGGTGAGCTAGAAGGGGATTGATCCAAGTTGCGTTGAGCAAGGTGTAAAGCAAGAAGAGCACTTAGCTCATGGGCTTCTTTAAGTTCTTCAATGAACTTCAAGTGATCAAAAGAAGGTGATGATGGTGGAGTGTGATTTTTATTTGGAATGGATGTTTGGACATGCAACATATGAGTAGCATGTGAGTTGGTAGGAAGTGGTGGTGATGCTTTTGGTGGTGGAAACATTTGTGAGTTTAGGTAGTCATTGATGGATGAGGATGAAGGTATGGAAGAAGAGGATGTTCCACGAGTGGAGGGTGTTTTGGATGGTGCATTTTGTGCACTAAGAGATGAGCATTGAGGTTGAGGTGATGGGGTTGTGTTGTCATCTTTGGTTAAGTCAATGAAGAATTGTTTAGGAGTGGTGATGAGGATCTGTTGTTTCTTTGATGTTTTGGAAATGGAAGTTTTTGGTGAATCCATGGTGGATTATGGTGATGTGTGTTGGAGGTGAAGGGTGAGATGAAGGTGTATTTTTGGGAGCAAGGATGAAGGTGTATTTGGGTGATGAGATGGATGGTTTGTTATTATGATGTGGTTTGTGAAAGGGTTCATTTGAGTGAACATGAGGTTTGTGTATCATGTAGTATGGTTTGACCTTCATGGGTTTAGTTGTAGTGGTGATGACACACTTTGTAGAGTGTAGGGAATGGTTACATGTTTGAATCTTTTTGTGAGGATGACTAAATGGAGTTGTTGGTGAGGATGGGAAATGAGTATCAAGTGGTGTGATTGGTGAGAGTGAAAGAGCGATGTTCATGGAAGGAATGACTTGGTTTTTCATTTCACTTTGGTTATTTGAGTGTGTAAAGGTTATGAGGTTTTATTGTAAGGTAGAAGGATATGGGTGAGTAAAGGTTATGAGGTTTGAGTGTGTAAAGGTTATGAGGTTTGAGTGTAAGGTAGAAGGATATGTGGTTTGAGTGTGTTTTCTCTTCCCATTAAATTCGTTCTCATCCGGACATAAAGTGTAACATGAATAAGGGAGTGAGTATGCATGGAGACTCTAGGACACCTAAGGTTCTCATGAAATAAGGGTATAAAGTTTAAGGACAAGAAAAATATCCCTGGATGGATGAGACATATAGAATTAAGCATGTAAAAGCATTTAAGCATGTATTATATAGATATCTTAAAGTATATCATATTAAAATAGTTAGAGAAAGATAGAAACTATTATAATAAACAAGCATTCAACAACCAAGCAAATAATTACGAAGGCATATAATCAAATTACATAGGAGCAAGTAAACATCTTGAAATTTCATATATACGAGATGCTATAAATTTAGGAATGAAAGACTATAGTGAAAAACAAAGTTCATAAATGTAAACTAGCGTTAGTTATATTTATGAAAAACAATTTAATCAAGTTGGAGAATGAGTATGAGACTATTACTAGTGGTGCTCAATTCAGGCTAAACACGATCATTTTTACGGGTTACACACACCCAACTTCTCACATAGAAGCAATTCAACCGTTAGGTTAAATTGAATTTCTAGTCAATAGATTCTCCAGTAGTCATTCTCTTTTTAGAAGAAATTGAGTTCCTAAATTTACCTAACGAAGGGTACCAAATATGAAGTTTGCTTGGTTCACTAATACTTGGCTTAAGTGACTCAAACATCATGTTTTTATGAAGGTAAATCTAGATGATATATTTTACTCACGATCCTAATAGAGACGTGTTGAATGTGTAGATAAGATTAAACAAAATGTTTTAGTATTTTGTTTATGATTTATCGGTTGTTTGGTTTTAATAGCATATTACTTGATTTAATAAATGTGCTTGATTGAAGAATGCTCCTTAGCATATCTTGTGAAATGAATCTCATTAAGATTATTTATCTTAAATGAGTTTGTGATTCTCAAATGATATTAAAACTAGACACTTATATATTCTTAAACAAATATTATTTTCTTTGATTTTTGCCAACGTTATATACCATAATTTAACTAGTATTAAAAAAATGACTTTTACTTGTTTATGCATTGTGACAAATTAATTTTCAGTTCTAATAACTTATATTATTTCACAAAGGAATGCGTAGTGTATTATCTTGTAACACAACCATTCATGCTACAAAGAAAATAAAATTCATAGAATATATAGTGTGTATTATTCTTAAATATGTATTTTAGCTTGGAGTGATGATTTTAAGTAGTGTGAGCAAAGTTTACATATGTTGTTAGTTTGCTCATGTTTGGTTTTTCGGAGATGACACATTTATCCATTGCACTGCAATGTAAATTGCTTGAATATTTCGGACGAAACATCCAAGTTGTCAATCCTACTTCATTGTGTATTTTATGCATATATTTGCTAAATATTTGGAACACAACCATTGAACAAGTAGACTCAATATGACACCATATTCACAAGTGTGAGTTATGATCCGATGCATATTCTTATCGTCTTGGAAAAAGATTTTATTATTTTCATATCAATCGAGTGTGATTGAGTATGTAGATTCAAGACTATATCTTTTGTTTTAATTTGATATAATCTTGAAACTAAACAAATAACAATCCAATTTCTTGTCCACACTTAAAAACATGTCAATTAGATTTGATAAATATGTCAACCATAATTTGAATAATGAATTGATATAATAGCAAGATCTTTCTTGACTCTCACGAACACTCATTTAAAATAAATAGACATTTTGATAGTGTGTTCCATTAATTCTAAGATTATTTATGAATGAGGTTAGTGAATGATTGAAAGTTGACTTTTTACTTCATGATTGTTATATGTTTTGTTTATGTGAAATACTATTCATTGTTACGTATAATGAGCACACTTAGATTTTGAAAATACTTTTTCTTTTATATAACTATTAATGTTTTAAAATGATCCAATTACTCTTGTTTAAACAACCTGGGGTAAAACAAGGTAATTTGTTAAAAATATTTAAGTGTGTTGTTGAGAATAGATTAAATTGTTTGAAATATTTAGGTGACTAGATTTAACTCATTTACAAGATGTTTGAGTAACATTAAGCCATCTATACCTATATGCAATGCAAGCATAATATAGCAACCCTAACGCAAAAAAACTAGCATAAGATCTAGTTAAGTATAAACCGGAAAACTAGCTATAAACTAATAGGGCACATATGCTTAGATATACAATCAGCTAAAATTCAAATAGCACCAATCATCTAATGTAACACCCCAACCCGAGAAGGGCTAATGTGTAACATTATGGAGTCAAATCAGAACACAAGCGAAACGGAGATACATTACCAAACAAAGTTTACAAAGGTTACAAATGAAAACTAAACAAAATACAAAATACAAAAAGGCAACACTAATGAACTAAGCCTATCATCAATTACTTCTAATCATCTCTAAGTCCAGCCAGTAGCTAATCAGGGTGAAGTCTCCTAAGCCCAAAATAAGATCTCTCATCCACAACCCGACTTCCTACTAAACCTGCCGCATGGAAAAGAAAGCGGTTGAGCATAAAAAGCTCAGTGAACAGATATCAACAAATAACAAAGCAATACAATAGAGTTAGGAATAATCAAAGGAATATGAAGATGGATTACATATGGTGTCATATGGGTAATCAAAAGATATCAAGGTTAATTGTAAGATGTAATGTATGTAGAATCAGTATTTTACCCCAGGCCCAATCAATATACAATCCAATCAAATAGTAACCCAATATGGAGTGATCAACTCTCAATATGTGAGGGGTTGCAATGCACGAATACCCAGTCACCAAACAATGTAATATATAACCATGTAGTCAATATAGTAGTCTCAATCAAACAATCAATCAATCAATCAAATCTAGGATGCATCCATACGCCCCTGCAGGCCAATCATAAGCATAACAGTCGTCGATAACAAAATCAGGGACGGTGTGGTACATCTCTCCAACCACACTAGAGTACATAACATTGGTGCATCAATGCTATGGTTGTGGCTACTCCATAACAAGTAATACCTGGGTAAATATTGAAGGGTCATGTAGTCAAGGTCCAATGTCAAAGGTTCAGTATCAAAGGTTTAGTATCAAAGGTTCAATATCAAAGGTTCAGTATCAAGGGTCAATGTCAAAGGATCAATCAAAGATGTAATATCAATGGGTCAAAATGGAGAGGTCAAAGCCAAAGTTCCCAATCCACAAGGTTCACTATTCCAAGTTCCAAAGTCCCATATTTCATAAATCAAATGGTCATAATGAGAGTTCAAAACAAAAGTTCAATTTAGCAGGTTCCCATCACTTGTTTAAAAAGGTTCGTAGTACAATCCCATTTAAAAAGGTTTATAACAAGGGTTCATTTAGAAAAGATCTTCCAAAAGATGGCATTCATAAAAATGATCTTTAATAAAGGTTTGCATAAAATGTTCTTTAAAAGTGGTCTTTATGAATTTATAAAAATCCCATAGATAAGTGATCTTAAATCATATTAAAAGTGCCGTTATAAAATAGTTTTCCTTTAAATGTTTCCATATCATAATTAAGAAAAGAAATTTCACCTCCCGTTATATTATCCCAAAAGAACATTCAAAGTCTCACAAGGGTTTCACCTCCCGTTACAATATCCCAAAGAGTATCCAAAGTCTCACAAAGGTTTAAAGGTTAAGGTCACAAAAGGTTATCGAACGGATCATAAGAGTTCAAACGAATAACAATAGGATCGCAAATACCGGTGAAACAAATCAATCATAGAGCCAAGTACGAATGATCATAATCAAGATCAAACGGAATCATAATACGATAACAAATCAAAGACAAAGTCAAGAGAGAGGAAGTGTGCACTCTTACTGAAAGAGTACGGAATATCTGTACTTTAGACCGCAAGTGCAAAACATAATAGAAACAGTAAGATCGGAAGAAACTCCTTCTTCAGCAAATCTACACGAATATATGATCGTCTTATTAATAACTTATCTTAATTTAAATTACTCATTTTAGTCGGGTTTCCATTTATGGTAACTTTTCAAATAAAGTAACTTTCCCGAATTAGTAAGTTTTATAAATTAGGGTTACTATTGATCATTAAATAAACTTAAAGGTTAAAAATGATATTTTCATAGTTTAGTATTTATTGTGTCAATTTAGTAAAGTTTAGGGTTGAATGTGTAACTTATCAAAGTTTAGAGTTTATTATGACAATCTCCAAGTTAAAGGTTTATTTATGACATTTATCAAAGATGAGGGTTTTGGAATGTAAATAAATTTCATAATGACCAACTTAGGATTTATCTCATTTCAGACAATCAGTTAAACCCGTTTCGAACGTACACATATCCATGTCGACATACTCAATCTCTTATACCTTTTCGAACCAACAATACCGAGACACCCCACCCTTGACACACCCTCTCGTATGCTAAACATGTCCAACGAGTCCCACACACATTATATTATAACACACATATACTCACACGACTTATTTTTGTTTATGTTGGAGTATACTCGTGTCATAATAAATAATTATATGGCTAGACATATATGAGCTTATGGGGTCACACACATATACACTTAGGTACCACTTTATATGTCGTGTTTATTGTATTTACAATATATAAATAACCTTACGTAACTCGGGAACACTATCGGGCTTCTAATGACTAAGTAATGTACTTAATCAATTGGACTTGGAAATACAAATGGGAGGCCCATTTGGCCCATAGTATGGCCGGCCTATAGGGGAGGGAAAAAGGGGGTCATGGTTTTGACTTAATCTAATAAAAGGAGCATTTATCTCCGGATATCTGGTAACCAATTTACCAAAAAAAAAAAAAAAAAAAGAAAAAAAAAAAATCCCCTCTCGTCTTTCTTAAAAACATACTGCAAAAACAAACACCCTCATCTAGGGTTTTGTTTTTCTTGATCTCTTGCTTTGAATCTTGCTCATTCAAAGGCTATTTCAAGGTTACGGGGTTAAGGACTAGCATCAAAGGGGTATACAAGGAGGTGTAGTGTGTTTCACTCATAGAAGGGATCAACCTTATTGATCTCTTGGGTTTCTAATTCCAAACTTGGGTTTGGTGATTGTTGGTGATTCCCGGTGCACGCTACAAAGGTATAAACTTATGTGTTTATTTGCTTTATTGATCATACGGCTACATGAGATCCTTGTTGGTGATGTTTTCCGCTGCGTTTATTTGATTACTTTATGTTTTTATATTCAACATCACCTATAGTGGTATCACGAGCCATCATATGTTGTCATATGATCATTATGTATGCGTAAAAATGGTTCAAAACGTGTTTTTATGGATGGAATCAAAATGTGTTTTCAAAACAGCCCCCGGGGCTTATTTTCTGTGNAAAAGAAAAAAAAAAATCCCCTCTCGTCTTTCTTAAAAACATACTGCAAAAACAAACACCCTCATCTAGGGTTTTGTTTTTCTTGATCTCTTGCTTTGAATCTTGCTCATTCAAAGGCTATTTCAAGGTTACGGGGTTAAGGACTAGCATCAAAGGGGTATACAAGGAGGTGTAGTGTGTTTCACTCATAGAAGGGATCAACCTTATTGATCTCTTGGGTTTCTAATTCCAAACTTGGGTTTGGTGATTGTTGGTGATTCCCGGTGCACGCTACAAAGGTATAAACTTATGTGTTTATTTGCTTTATTGATCATACGGCTACATGAGATCCTTGTTGGTGATGTTTTCCGCTGCGTTTATTTGATTACTTTATGTTTTTATATTCAACATCACCTATAGTGGTATCACGAGCCATCATATGTTGTCATATGATCATTATGTATGCGTAAAAATGGTTAAAAACGTGTTTTTATGGATGGAATCAAAATGTGTTTTCAAAACAGCCCCCGGGGCTTATTTTCTGTGAATAAGACCACCCTTTAGGGGTCTTATGATCTGCACTTTTTGGTCCCATGGCCATTTGTTATGCATATGTTAATTGGTATTCTAGTCGGGTACGTGTAAAATGGCCTAAAACGCATGTTTTTGATCGATTTATGAAACGATTTCAAATTAGCCCCCAAGGCTTAATTTTCTGTGGTAAAATGATGTTTAGAAGGTCCTAATATCAGTGTGTTTTGAACCTTAAGCCATGTGACACACATACCAAATGGGGTTTTAATTCTTGTCAATTTATTACTTCGTTTTGTTGGCTAAAATTTTGATTCTTGCAATTTATTTTATGTCCATGGCAAATACATGCATGTTTGTCCATGGAATTAGCCAACACCTTGTTTTGATCATAATATTATGGTATTATTATGTTTATATGCAAAGCCGATGAAAACCTAGACCACTTGTGACATGGATTGTTGTGAATGTTGTTTAAATTTCGTGTTTTGGGGTTTTGCCACTTGTTTCGGCATTTATGTAATGATCATTCTTTTTGGTTGTAGCCATTGTTTGGGCATTTTTACAGTAGTTAGAAAGTAGATTAATTGTATTTTACTTTCAATATAATGTAATCGATGCTTGGTGGTGAATGGCGAAAGAGTTAATGACATTTTTGCCGATAAAGTCTGCTGGAACATGCTGCTGTATTTTGGCTCTCCCGGTTGATTGGTAAGGAGTTATTGGCTAAAATTTTATCTGTAGGTACTCAAGACATGGGACTACAACTTTCTAGTTTTGAGCTAAGCCCGGGGAAGCCTCCTTCTAGGTCGTTTGGGCCTCCGAACACAGAAATTCTGGGCTGACAGATTCACTATTTCATGTGCATAATGGGCTTTCTACTTGCTCTTGATTGTCTTGGAGCAAGTGGGAGTCCTCCGTGTGGTTGTGTGTTTTTTCCCTAGTTGACTCTTGGTTCTCGTGATGGCTCACGAGACCGAGCATAGGTTATTCGTCGGTTGAGACTTTGCATATTGTAGTTGTGTGTTTGTGATTTTGTTTTTTTTATATATCTTGTGATCATATGTAAATTGCAAAATAGTTTTCTAAAAACTTAAAATGAAACACAAACCATCTTCAAACTAAGTCTTTTGATTTAGTTTAACTAAGTTTTTGAAACTTGAAATCATTGGTTTTAAAAATAACACTTAAACATGTTATGTATGTTATTCCATTTATGTATTGTCCAAAACTTATTATCCACGTAGGATGAATATTAGTCTTGAAAATGGACAACTCGACACACATAAATTAAAACAATGATTAGACCTAAGTTAAGAAAAGTTTTTAACTTGTGCTACGAAGGATGAATGCATGCTTATTTCGTACACCTTTGATTCACATCAAAACCTTTTACCCGTCAAAATTTAAGTCATGCCGTCCAATGTTGAGAACACTTGCAAATATTTTTTGCCTATGCGTGAGACATAGGTTGAATTGTAACCCAAGGTGACTATTCTTTATGCGTGGGACCTAGATATATTCTCGCACGTCCTCAAATTGGATGACTTAATCGAGTTAAGCGGTGAGACCTTGACCCGAGGCAAATATGGGACTAAACATGCCTACATGACACTAATTGTTTTGACACTAGATGCCATGAGTCCCATAAAGATCTAAGAGTTGTACATGTAATACAATTCGTGATCGTCGCCTACCAATTGAATCTACTATTGCTAGCAGATCAACTGATGTGATAGTAGAAGCACAATGTGGATCTTAGCGTTTTTCGTAAATTAATTGTTTTAAATTGTAAACATGGGGTAGTTAATTTACAAAAGGATAATTATCGAAAATACTAAATATGAACATTGTGAATTCAATTAATGAATTAATGCAACACAAACCGTAAACAAAAGTTTGTTCTTTTCTTGTTAGAAGGACAAACTAAGTCATTCTTTCCTTGTAAGAAAGAGACTTGTTCGTATCCTTTTTCTTTATGAGGAAAAGCCATAATAGGATTATTTGAAGTGTCCTAATTCTAATCAAACTCAAAGAGCACATACTCTAGAAATCGTAATCTCTTGTAAAAGTCAAAATGGTTAAGTATGGTTACACATCTTATTCCTTCAAGTTTGTTTTCTAACACTAGTTCCGGTCTTGAAACCTTGAAGAAATATTAGATATTTGGATAACTAGAGAACATGTTTTCTATAGCTATCAAAATAATACGAGTTTTAATTAGAAGATGGAAATATCAATGAACCGCAAAGCGGTAAAGGAAATTACTAGCATGATTTCCTAGCAATTTGTCTTAACCCAACAAAACAACTAAGGTCCTACACACCTGATGCGAGGATTTCTAGCAAGCAAGCAAGAACCTCAGGTCGTAGTCCCAACGAGGGTTGAATGGATCTTAGTCGTTCAAAACCGTGAGTTATGTGATGTGAATGGGTTAAAAGATATGTTTTGGGTTTTGTTTACGCTAATAGACTTTATTTACAACTTAATAAAAGTAAAGCGTGTGTAAAGAAGTTAAAATGAACGAGAAAAGAAAACATAAACGTAAAAAGAAATAAAAGAAGGAAATAAAAGAAATAAAGGTTAAGTAAATAAAAGAAATGAAAATAAAATAATAGTGTAAAATGTTTTTGTGATTTTAGATTTAAATGATAAAAGAAAAGTGAAGTAAATGTTTAAAAGAAAATAAAACAAGTGAAAATAAAAATAAGCTAAGTTAAAAAGATCAAAAGAAAATTTCGGCAGAGTTTCGTTTAGGGATGAACCAAACAAAACTCCACTCGATAAAACGATGGAGAAAATAAAAGTCTTACTCGACTTGTAAAAGAAATAAGAAAAGGGAGGAAGAAAACAAGACACGACTCAAAATAAACTTAGACTAAAAATAAACTTGACACAATAAAAAACAATACTCGCTATCTAATAACTTGACTCAAACTCGCTACTAAAATAAATCAATACTCGCTATGAAATAAACAAATAATACTCGCTAGCTTTTTTTTGTTGAAACCATACTCGCTATGAAGTGGACATCCATACTCGCTAGAAATCTCTAAACCAAACTCGCTAGATTAGGTTCAAACTCGCTAGCCTAAGGACCTCATACTCGCTAGCTTATGCAGCCAAGACATACTCGCTACAAAAAATAATCAAGCATACTCGCTAGGTACAAATTGAAGAACGATACTCGCTAGATCTTTAGTTGCCTTACTCGCTAGGATTTTTGGGACCAAACTCGCTAGGTCCTAAAATGACCATACTCGCTGGACTCAAGAACCAAACTCGCTAGACCCTAAAAAACAAATATCATACTCGCTAAACCCTAAAAAAAATATACTTGGACTTTTTACGTGACAAAAATTTTATAAAAAGTAAATAAGACTTATAAAAACTTGGTAAATAAAACGTTAAGACACTAAAATAAGCTCAAAAATAAGCAAATAAGCCACGGCTTCTTTTGCAAGCCCTAACCCATAAGCTTTTTATGCAACTCAAATAAAAACCATGCAAAGGTGACAAAGAAATTTTATAAAAACTTGTAAAGATTAAGAAAGACTTGTAAAGATTAAAGACAATAAAGATTAAAGACAATAAGTAAATCAAGACATGAAAATTAAATTGACAAGAAAATAAATGACATGAAATTTAAATTGACATAAAATTAAAATGACATAATGTAAAATACAAAATTAAGACTTAAAATAAAATGAAGACTAGCTTCAAAATGAAGCTTAAGGTGGGTATTTAAGGTTTCCATGGTGGATTCCTTTTACATCTAGCCCCCTTAACTCTATTTGTTCATGAAAGTAACACATAAACTTTCATTACACTACTAAACGACTTCTAAAAAGTAAACTTAAGTCCTTGTAATCTTGAGGAATATGTTAACGAGTCTTCAAAAAGTCTTCAATGATATAAAAGTGACCACTTGCTCGAGTTTGGGAAGCTTATACATGATAATCATCTTTAATCTTCGATTAAGTATCTCTTTCATATTCACGAGCCTTTAAGTAATGAAAACATCGTCACGGGCTTTACTTGAGTAAATTTCATCTTTGACTCGGCTTCTTGACTCTTTTCCAAATCTCGTGCTCGTTTAGGGCTTTTTGGTTGGTTTTCATGCCATTTATGCAATATCCTTTCCTGCACAGTCACAAACACAAAAACACTATATCTTTGGCGTTTCACGTTAGTTTTTGGTCTTTTACACACTTAAACTAAGGTCAAAAGTATGTGTAAAATAGCACACATCAAAATCCCCCAGACTAAGGTATTGCGTGTCCTCACGCAATGTAATCACGTCACGCCTTAAAGATAAATAATTTCACACCTCTCTTTACTAACTTTGAAAAGTAGCAAAACGTTCAAAAGAGATACGAAATCATTTATTCCCTAAAACGCCCCGGTTTTCCATTTTATTCCATATGCTACTTATATTATACTACTTTAGCTTATGACGGTGTGCTTGACTTTCATTATCTTTCAATAACGATTAAGGGTCATAGAGTAAGAACACGATTCATAGAAAAGTGACCGATTGGATAAAATTCATCGTCCCTGATTTTTCACAAGCTCCCAAACTAAGCGTAAAAACGGATCATTGTTTAATTACAAGTTAGATGCCAACGCTACTCATGGAAGTTACTCGTGTACCGCTTGCTCCCATTTTCCTATTTTTGTATCTCATTATTTTATTTTTGTGAGAGAAATGAATTTCTTCATAAGCATCTCGTTTCATAGTTTTTAGTCCGATAAAGATACCAAATTCATACGCTAAGTAGTTATCGATCTTCTCTTAAGAAGGTTTGCAAGAGAAATGTGGTCCACATCAAGGATATTGGATACATACAAAGACTTTGGAATACATCAAAAATAGACATAAGTTGGCGAGTACATTTCACGTGCACCTCATGCGTCCGATCTAGGATCGTAACATGCACCTCACGCGCGACCAACTTTAGTCTTAACACTAGAACTCATGATCCATAAATCTTCAACATACATCCTTATTCTTTCTTTTCTTTTTTTCTTTTCTCATTTTTTTCTTTTTCTTTTCTTTTCATTTTTTTTTCTTGCCTTAGTAACTTCTCAACTCCGAACCTTCACGGTTTCAGTCCAAGACCTACCGCCAACTGCTAGGGTTGGAATCTAGGATCCAAGGCCCGATCTCAATCCGAAGTCTTAAAGCACCTTAGCTTATACATAACAACGGGCTTTTGGGTAGCTCCGAAACCACATGCATACTACGCTTATTCAACGATATACAATACAATACAACTAGCGTGTATCCATGATGTGTACCCAATTTCCCAAGCAAAGATTCTCTCAAGAAGATAAAGAACTACTCATCGGCTAAACCTAACATCTTTAATTATTTTGCACAGATATGGGGTGAAGCAATTTTGTGGGAACAAAAAGACATGAGTACCTTCGATGAGCTTTAAAGAGATCCAACTACTCTATGCTTAGCATCTAACTTCTAAAGAAACTCAATCATTTCACGTTCTCCGCAAATTTAAAATCTCAAATAATGAGATCCGCGAATGCTTAGCCATAATCATTTTTAAAAGATTATATTGGTTAAGGGAAACAAGCTAGGGCTCAACACGCCCGGATCAAGTCAAAATTTTTATTCTCACTCTTACCTAGTAGGAAAGTCAAACGCGGTGTCAAAACCTTTATTCTATTTTTGCATTTTTATATTTTTCTCATTTTTTTTTCTTAGGAATTTTTCAAAATTTTTCAATTTTTGTGGATTTTTATGGAAAAACGGGGTTGCGTAAGTAAACGACAATGGTGAAAGTGCTAGGTCAATCAAATCGAAGATTCACCCCCCCAGACTAAAGATAAACATTGTCCTCAATGTTTTCAAGGTAAGGGTAATCCTAACAATAAATCTAAGGCCGTTTATTAAGTATGCCAAAGATACCATTAGTCGATAAGATTTGGATATAGGATTTCCAAGCAAGCAGCAAGACATGGGACTCGAGTGGAGATGAGACGATCCACGAGCACGAGAGTCATCATGAATTGGGGAAATCCTGCACAAACACAAACAACCAAGCAAACACAAGATTGGAAGAGGTCGCCCTCCTCGCGTTACTTATTAGATAATAAAATAAAAAGGATAAGCATGGGGTGCCTCCCACGAAGCGCTTGTTTAGTAACGAGTCGTATAGCTTAGACTCGCCCCGAATTTACTTGTCCTTGGGGGAGCAAATGAAACACACATTTGACACAAAAGGAGGAATGCCTGGATCAAAAACAACATCTTCACTCGCTGAGGAGTGTAAAACAAGAGAAGTCACAAAAATCACGGGAGGGTGGGTGGGGTTCAAGTAAAGTAAATTTTTGTGAAAAAATTTTCCCTCTCCCGGATCAAGAATAGTGTCCTCATTCCCCGTGTCAAACGGTAGCAAAGATTTTGTTTTCATTAATGATAAAGATTTTTGCTCAGAAGTGAGCGAAAAGCAATCATTTTCCTTCATCATTAAAAACTGCTCAAAATTTTTGTTTGGAGTCACATTCATCAAAGGATGAGTTTTACCACCATCGAGTATTCCTGGATTAAAAACTTTGTCTTCACAGGAAAAATCGGAAAGGTACTCGATGGTGGACTCATCGGAAGAAAACAAATCATCCTCAAAAGAAGATAAATCATTTAGCTCAAAAGTAGATTCCTCATTGATTGTTACCATTTTAAACTCCTTTTTGAATTCTTTTTCATCAGATTTTTCATCAAAAGATTTTTTCTCAAAAGATTTTTCATCAACAGATTTCCCATATAAAATATTTCGCCATTCGGTTTGATCAGCCTTGAAATCAAAAAGTTCATCATCACTTTGATCATCAAAAGATTTTTCTTCAAAAGATTTTCCATATAAAATGTTTTTCCACTCACTTTGATCGGCTTTGAAATCAAAAAGTTCATCATCACTTTGGTCGTTGGTAAGCTCAAAGTGCGAACCAAGTGATGAAGTTTGATTTGAGAAATTATCAACTTGTTTTTGATTAACTTGAACATCAACAAAATCATCATCGTCATTGTTTAGTAAAAACTCCAATCTGCGTAAGTCGGATTCAACGTCCTCATCCTCTCGTGGAATGGAATCAAGGAGAGCGAGTTCATCGGCGAACTCCTCAAGAAGAGCATCGACTCTAGAAGTGGTACTGCCACTACTTTGATCTTTGGACTTAGAATCGGATTCAAACGGTTTGGCATCCAAGTTGACTTTTTCGGGAGGGAGAGTTGACGGTGGTTCATTCAACAATTTTTCAATTAAGCGAATATCTCCCTCCATATCAAAGACGGCTTCATCAATTTGAGGTAAAACGGGATCATTATGAGAGAAAACCTCGAGCTCTTCCATAGAAAAATCACTTCCCTCACTCGGAAGGGAAGGATTGGAAGACTCGGAAGAAACATCATTACTAACATCTTTGACATCAATACTTTTAACCGAAAATGTATTGGCGGCGTTTGTAGAAGTTTGTTGGATATTAAACGTAATGGCCTCATCCTCAACTCGGAGAGTGACTTCTTCAGCAAAAACATCAACTAAAGCATGGCTCGTTTTCAAGAATCCTCTCCCAAGAATGAGAGGAACTCGAGGATCGGCATCAAAATCACAAACAACAAAATCAACCGGGAAATAGAACTTTCCAACCTTCACGATGACATCTTCAGCGATACCTTTTGCATGAGCGATTGAACGGTTCGCGAGCTCGAGGGTCATTCGAGTAGGAGTTAATTCGGGGAGAGATAGTTGTTTCCAAACGGACAAGGGCATAAGATTGATGCTTGCGCCAAGATCGGCCAAGGCTAGGCATTCAATCATTCCCGGGAAATCACAAGGAATTAGAAATTTGCCGGGGTCTTCAAGTTTTTCGGGAAGTTTCTTTAAGACAACCGCCGAGCAATTCTCATTCAAAGGCGTGTTAGCAATATCCAATAATTTTTCTTTGTTACTCATTAAGCTTTTGAAAGTTGTAGCAAATTTAGGCATATAAAGCAAAGCATCCGCAAAACTTAAGTTAAAGTGAATATCTTGAAAAATTTGAAGAAATTTTTTCATTTGTTGGTGATTTTTTTCACGAAACTTTGGGTTAACCGGATAAGGCAATGATCTTTTAAACTTTGGTTCACTTTGGACAACCGGAGGTTGGATGTATTCGGTCCTTCCGTTGTTAGTAGGAATTTCCTTATCCTTTGTCGCCTCGGTCTCACGGACGACCACCTTAGGGGGTAAAGAAGACGAGGTAGTCGGAACCGTGGGTCCTTCGTATGACACACCACTTCTAGTCGTAATCGCTTTCAAATCACCACGTGGGTTATGAATCGTATTACTTGGAAGACAACTCGACGATGATGGTTGATTCATTTGCATAAAAGCGTTCATCATTTGCTTAAGCTCATTAGTCTGTTGAGACATTGACGCGTCGATTTCCTTCTTAAAGTCAACCTTCAAGTTGTTGATTTGGTTTTGCATTGCTCGCATGCTCACGTCATTGGTTTTGATGTAATTGGCGAGCTCAGGAGACGTTGACCTTGGTGGTGGTTGTTGGTTAAAAGTTTGTTGGGGTGGAGAACTTTGATAATTTTGATAACCTTGGTTTTGATTGTAGCTTGTTGCACGGTTTTGGTTGTAACCTTGGTTTTGATAACCTTGGTTATTTTGAGGGTAACGGTTTTGATGAGTTTGCAATGGTGGAAATCCTGGTGGTCCCATTTGGTTGTTAGGTCTAAAACCTTGGTTTTGAATAAAGTTAGCAGCTGCAACGTCAGCATTACCAATTTGGCCATCGGTGGCTTGACAATTATAATACTGATGGGGACCACCACAAATCACACACACTTCATTAACAGCTTTAACGGGCTCGGGTTTCTGATTCTGGTTCTTAAACTCTTTCATCATCAAACGTAAAGCATCGGTAAGTTCGGCCATCTCCGATGGTTGGGCCGATGACGTCGAAGAAGAAGGATTAAACAACGTTGCTTTCGAAACATTCGGTTTGTTACGAGAAGTCGGAACCTTTGATTTGTTTTCAATGATAGTAAGAATATCCCGTGGCGTACGATTCAAGATATTGCCACCGGCGGCTGAGTTCAAAGAATCTTGATCGTTTTGAGTCAAAGCGTTATAGAACGTATCGATTTGGTGCAATTCGGAGAAACCATGGTGAGGACACTTGCGAAGAAGATCCTTGAAACGTTCCCATGCCTCACCAAAGCTTTCATCAAAACGTTGCTGAAAATTGGTTATATCATTCTTTAGGTTTGTTGTTTTGGATGGGGGAAAGAAATGATTAACGAATTTTGAAACAAGCTCTTCCCAAGTGGTAATGGAACGAGGGGGTTCTTTCTCGAGCCAAACTCGGGCTGCCCCCTCTAGAGAAAAGGGAAAGAGCATTAGCTTAATAGCTTCATGAGGGACATCTTTGAATTTCATGGTTGAAGTTAACTTGTTGAACCAACGGATGTGGGCATGAGGATCGTCCCTTTCAAAACCTTGAAATTGATTAGAAGTGACAAGTTGAATCAAACCGGTTTTAAGCTCAAAATTCTCAGAAAGGATTTGGGGTAGAACAATAGCATCTCCATATCCTTCGGTAGGACATTGGAGCAATTCCTGCATCGTGCGTTGGTCGGCCATCTCGGTGATGGGAGTAGGAGGATCACGTAACTCGGGTACGTTTCTTTGCCTCCGTCTACGACGACTGCGGTTAGTTGGCACTGTGGAAGAAGAAGACGACTCGTTCAAGTTAGACTTGGAACGAGTGATCATACAAATCAAAACACAACAAAGTGAAAAAGAAAGTAGAAAAGAAAATCTTTTTGGTTTTTATAAGTTTATAAAAGAAAAGAGAAAATATTTTTGGTTTTTATAGGTTTTAAAATTTTTTTGTTGTTTTTGTTTTTAAGAAAAAGCGTTAACTTCTAAAAGAAGGGTCTTCAAATCACAAGTCTCGAACGATCAAACAACTTAATCTTATCAACCGCTCCCCGGCAGCGGCGCCAAAAATTGATGCGAGATTTCTAGCAAGCAAGCAAGAACCTCGGGTCGTAGTCCCAACGAGGGTTGAATGGATCTTAGTCGTTCAAAACCGTGAGTTATGTGATGTGAATGGGTTAAAAGATATGTTTTGGGTTTTGTTTACGCTACTAAACGTTATTTAAAACTTAATAAAAGTAAAACGTGAGTAAAGAAACTAAAATGAACGAGAAGAGAAAACATAAACGTAAAAAGAAATAAAAGAAAGAAATAAAAGAAATAAAGATTAAGTAAATAAAAGAAATGAAAATAAAATAATAGTGTAAAATGTTTTTGTGATTTTAGATTTAAATGATAAAAGAAAAGTGAAGTAAATGTTTAAAAGAAAATAAAACAAGTGAAAATAAAAATAAGCTAAGTTAAAAAGATCAAAAGAAAATTTCGGCAGAGTTTCGTTTAGGGATGAACCAAACAAAACTCCACTCGAAGAACGATGGAGAAAATAAAAGTCTAACTCGACTTGAAAAAGAAATAAGAAAAGAGAAGAAGAAAATAAGACACGACTCAAAGACTTAAACTAAAAATAAAGTTGACACAATAAAAAAAAAACAAACTCGCTATATAAAAAGTTCTAAACTAAACTCGCTAAGTAAAAAGAAAAGATGAAACTTGCTAAGGATTAAAATCAAAACTCGCTAGACTAGTGAAAAAAGAATACTCGCTATGTTTTACAAAAAATCAAACTCGCTAGACCATGGTAAGTCACCATACTCGCTAGCTTTTCTAGTTTCCTTACTCGCTAGGGTAGTTTAACTACATACTCGCTAGACCTCTTAAATTACATACTCGCTACCTTAAATTACATATTCGCTACACAAGAGAAAAAAAATAATACTCGCTACTAAACCCTAAAAAAAATATACTGGACTTTAAAAACTTTTAACGTGACACAAATTTCATAAAAAGTAAATAAGACAGTCTCCGTCTACGACGACTGCGGTTAGTTGGCACTGTGGAAGAAGAAGAAGACTCGTTCAAGTTAGACTTGGAACGAGTGATCATACAAATCAAAACACAACAAAGTGAAAAAGAAAGTAGAAAAGAAAATCTTTTTGGTTTTTATAAGTTTAAAAAGAAAAGAGAAAATATTTTTGGTTTTTATAGGTTTTATAAATTTTTTTGTTGTTTTTGTTTTTAAGAAAAAGCGTTAACTTCTAAAAGAAGGGTCTTCAAATCACAAGTCTCGAACGATCAAACAACTTAATCTTATCAACCGCTCCCCGGCAGCGGCGCCAAAAAGTGATGCGAGGATTTCTAGCAAGCAAGCAAGAACCTCAGGTCGTAGTCCCAACGAGGGTTGAATGGATCTTAGTCGTTCAAAACCGTGAGTTATGTGATGTGAATGGGTTAAAAGATATGTTTTGGGTTTTGTTTACGCTAATAGACTTTATTTACAACTTAATAAAAGTAAAGCGTGTGTAAAGAAGTTAAAATGAACGAGAAAAGAAAACATAAACGTAAAAAGAAATAAAAGAAGGAAATAAAAGAAATAAATGTTAAGTAAATAAAAGAAATGAAAATAAAATAATAGTGTAAAATGTTTTTGTG
>LBNU01020475.1:214489-226072 GCA_014162995.1 Artemisia annua | reverse complement strand
TCTTTCATATTCACGAGCCTTTAAGTAATGAAAACATCGTCACGGGCTTTACTTGAGTAAATTTCATCGTTGACTCGGCTTCTTGACTCTTTTCCAAATCTCGTGCTCGTTTAGGGCTTTTTGGTTGGTTTTCATGCCATTTATGCAATATCCTTTCCTGCACGGTCACAAACAAAAACACTATATCTTTGGCGTTTCACGTTAGTTTTTGGTCTAATACACACTTAAACTAAGGTCAAAAGTATGTGTAAAATAGCACACATCAACACCCTTGTGGTAAAGTAGACCAAATATAGAGGAAATGCATAATTTTCAAGTTAAAATAACAATGATGGCTAGCACATCATCTATATGTTAGAACTTGATGCACTTCCTTGAATACCTAAGTACATGTTTACTAGTCAAAGTGACTCGCATTAGCAATAATGTGTAGATATTCAAAGAAAAAAGGAAAGTATCCAATCACCACTCACTCTCCACTAGTGACGTAACACTTATAATGTTGTCTAATCCAGTGGGAGCTATGTGATTGTATTACTGGTGACGAAACACATGTAATGTTCTCTAATCCAGTGGGAGCTGTAAGCTCTATTACCTGACAAGTTGCCCATCTTATTTCTAGATTGTCTTGAAATAATAAATCACTTTCCACATGTGAAGCATCATAGTTTTTATGAGAACCATTGCATAAATTTTATAAGATAACTTGTCGCGTTCCTGATGTTGCCTCCTGAAATGTTATCAATAAAATTGTTATGCATGATTCATATTAAAACGATAAAAGTTCTACATATCTATGTTTTGATTTTGACTAAAATCATATGTTATTTGTGACAATGTCATATTGCTTATACAAACTATTGTCTGTATACTTGCATGATGTTGTACCATGCACAAGTGAGAGAAATCTTAATTGTGTGCAAGGTACAACATATAACAATATGACTAATGGTTTTTCTTGACTGCAAGGTAAGAAAACTAAGGTTCTACTAGGACTTATACACATAAAATGTATGTTGCCCTAATTAGAACATATGTCAAGATAACATGAAAAGCTACCAAAATGACATTCACTGAATTGTTTAGTAAATATGATTATGTTTTCTTGTAAATTCATAATCATAAAGTATGAAATTAACTTGAAATTACTATTGAGGCCAATTGTCGGCACTCATAATTACTTTAGTTGAATATGTTTAGGTCTCTTGTAAAGACACAAACATCAATTCCGTTAATTGTTGAAAGACTTATAACGTAAAGTAAAGACGTTAACTTGTTATGTCTTCTTGTTAAGACATGTACACTTACGACGTATAATAAAATATTTAATGTTTATGTTTTCTAGTCAAAACATACACATGAAGTCATTGACTTGGTCAAAGAATTATAATATAAAGTATGCAGTAGGCTAAAAATACTATTGATGCCATCTGGTATGACTTGGTTGGCAGATATGTAAGCCAAAGAGTATGAGTTCATCTAATGAGTTGAGGGATAGTCTCACAACATCTATCCACGTGGAATACCACAACTTTATGGTATGTCCATCATGGAAAATCAAACTCTATAGATATTGTTTGATCTTTGATGACTTAAACTCTTTTACCTCCAAAGCTATCAAGGTTAGAAAATTGGATGTGCCATGTGTACACTCAATATGGTTCCAACCCAGAAGGAATTTGAGACACCATTGTATTATGGAATGGTATGAATCCCATTATGTCTTGATTGTAGTTCTGAATTTGTTAAATACTTTAGAGTAGTAATTAACAAACTAGAGTCAAGAACTAACGTTATATCTTGGATGGCCCACTTAAAAACAATTTATTGTTTATCAAGATGCTGAGTATTTAGAGATTAGTCTCCACTTACAAAAGCAAGTGGGAGCACCTTTAGATCTTGAAGTTATTCAAGACCTAAATACACAACCTTCTGAGTACACTTGCTAATGTCATACTAAGGTTGAACAAGTATATGTTAAACCATAGATTGATAGCTCTCATTCATAAATCCGCAAGGATACCCCTAGCACCTGAATGACATAGTTTTTATATCAATACTAAGGGACATAGGTTGGAGGATCATAGTGAACCTGCTAACTAAAGAGATGCATTATCAGATCTTGAATCTGATGAATAGCTCAAAACTATGAATGTTAAGATGCAGTCCTTGAAAGACAATCACTCTTGGAGCTTGATTGATATCTTACCAAAACAGTTAGACTGTGAGGTTAAAAATGAGTTTCTTGAACTAGAAGACTCATAAGGACAAACTTATACACATTTAATGCATGCGTAGTAAAAGAAGTTTACTCATACTCAAGCAATTGACTATGATTAAATCTTCCAACCTACAAACATTAAATATATAAAGATGATTAATTGTCATACCATTTCTCATGTAAATGAAATATGACAATAGGATCTCAAAACGCTTTTCTTGTTGATTACCTTGCGAGGACGATGAGTAATCAAAAGGTTTTATGAATCCATATAATCTTTATTATGTATAGAAGATATAATAATCCAACTGTGGATTTGATCAAGCATCTAGGAGCAGAGATCTTAAGTTAATTATAAATCATTAGTTTGATTTTGATTAATAAGATTGCTCATGAGTACACTAAGAGTAAGTAGGAGCATTGTATTTGTTTTCTTAAATCCCATATGTCGTTAACATATAAGAGAAAATATTCCATATAAGCTAGACTTTAGTCCTTAGCTTGGAATGAAGTTTCTCTTAAAGGATTTAGAAAATAAAACATACAACCTTGTTGCATGTGTTTATTGGAATAAACATAAGCGGTTAATAATCTAAACACAATATGCGATGTTATTGAGGGGAGTCTCAATGATAAAATCTCACATGATGAGATTGAACGCATGAATGGAAACCTTAAGTTTAACTAAAGGATTCATTATGTAAATCATATTATGTATTGGATTATTTATATCATTTGCATGAATGCAAGTTGAGTTGATAACAACAACTATCTAAGTGAAAGTCATTAGATAATTGTTATACAAACAATCTAATGGACCTGCAAAGGACCAAAGATATGTTACAACATTTACGGACATTTGAAGATCTCTGTTTAGTTTGCATACATTGATGCTTATTTAACTAAGAGGATACTCAACCCTAGTCGTAGTAGGATGTCATCATGGATAATGACATTGCTAACTAGATATGCTCGATTAAGAGCATTAAAGCATTATACATGAAAAGAATAAGAATACTTTACAGTTTGAGAAACTGCTAAAATGATTGTCTAAAGTAGGTGTTTTGCTAGCTTCAAACACACTATGGAATGTATTGTTGCAATACTCGTATTGTACTTGAATGGACATATACATAAGGATAATCATCATTCAGACAGTCGTGAATTTTGAAACAAGTATTCTCAAAGTTTACTCAGATGACTACTTGCTGTCTTGTACAACAAAATTTGATCATGGTGGAAACATCTGATTTCGATCTATGAGTAGTCTTATGCATATATGTTTTTAGTATTTGGATAATGGAACAGTAAGCAGTTGTATTGCATAATGAATTGATATGCCTGGTATGATCGTCTTCATTTATACTACTGTGTTCTATATTTGCATGTTTAATCCATGAATAATTTATTTATTCTAAAATTGTCCATTGCCAGTTGACGATACGGGAGTATCATCGAATTAAGGCAAATGTGAGCGTGTTGGTGATATTTATTTAGAATAAATATTAATTGATGTTTTCCACCAAACTCACATGTTGTTCATCGGGATGAATATTGGACTGACCCAACCTACGAGATTGCACTGCATGGATCGGCATCAATATTCAATCTTGCAAATGGTTATGTCTCTTATCCTCAGACTTGAGATGCAAGTAGGTCTTGCATGTGTGGAATTTCATTCCTTGATATGGTTAAACGCTGTCCTGAATAAGGTAGTTATAAAAACCATTTTCAGGAGTGATTTGAAATGCATGAATGACACGTGTAGTCAAAATAGGATTTGTTCCTCCACATGTCATGGAGTTAGATACTATTGGGCCCCTCGATAAATTGAACTGATGTTTGTATGGCCATACCCAAATGAGATTAAGATGCATCTTAGTTCACTTGGTAATCTTGTTCAATATCCAGATCTAGAAACATAATAGTTGAACAAATGGAATGACTTTGATCCATGTCTAGTGTTCAACATAGTATCTATAACAAAAGGATGGATGACATATAAACCATTTAAATGAGACATTTAAGAAACTATCCTCACATATTTCTAGGGGCATTGGCGTGTTGCTAGACGCTAACCTTTGCTTGTATAATTACTTGATTATTATGACGTCGCAAGTGGGAGCTGTTGAAGTATGCTTGTGTCATAATAAATAATTATATGGCTAGACATATGTGAGCTTATGGGGTCACACACATATACACTTAGGTACCACTTTATATGTCGTGTTTATTGTATTTACGATATATAAATAACCTTACGTAACTCGGGAACACTATCGAGCTTCTAATGACTAAGTAATGTACTTAATCAATTGGACTTGGAAAAACAAATGGGAGGCCCATTTGGCCCATAGTATGGCCGGCCTATAGGGGAGGGAAAAAGGGGGTCATGGTTTTGACTTAATCTAATAAAAGGAGCATTTATCTCCGGATATTTGGTTAACCAATTTACCAAAAAAAAAAAAAAAAAAAAAAAAAAAAAAAAAAAAACCTCCCCTCTCCTCTTTCTTAAAAACATACGGCAAAAACAAACACCCTCATCTAGGGTTTTGTTTTTCTTGATCTCTTGCTTTGAATCTTGCTCATTCAAAGGCTATTTCAAGCTTACGGGGTTAAGGACTAGCATCAAAGGGGTATACAAGGAGGTGTAGTGTGTTTCACTCATAGAAGGGATCAACCTTATTGATCTCTTGGGTTTCTAATTCCAAACGTGGGTTTGGTGATTGTTGGTGATTCCCGGTGCACGCTACAAAGGTATAAACTTATGTGTTTATTTACTTTATTGATCATATGGCTATATGAAATCCTTGTTGGTGATGTTTTTCGCTGCGTTTATTTGATTACTTTATGTTTTTATATTCAACATCACCTATAGTTTAATACTCCCACGACACATAAGCTCACATGTAAACACATACACTCACATTATGCGTACACACAAATAATGAACAGAACAATCATTTCCTTAAATTACATATATAACGCACCCTATAATCACAAGTCAACAGCAAAAGGTTCACACACACCAAGGATTTAACGAGGCATCCATGCACATACCAAGTCTAGATACTAACAATCCCTATTTTGCATACATACACGATACATACACGCTTTATCCTTTTTATTTTCTGAGTTGCAAACATACGTTTAGACTTAGATTGATCTCACCATGCATGCACACAGACCAGCTATTCACACATACACCCACACGTCTGTCGAACCATACGATACCACACACACAATACAATCTAACGAACCCAACTTAACATATAGTATCACACATGATCAACCCATAAATTCACGTTTTTAACAACTATAAATCCTTCTTGTATCCCATTGTTTATCCAGGTTCTTTTGCGTATACGAGATCAAGTTGAGTGTCTAAGACCAGATTTAAAGACGTTTCTATATCGAATATGTTTCAAAACAGAAGTCGACATTATATACTTCGTAGGTTTATGATTTTATGTGACCCTTTTTATCATCTGTGCATTCGAAGAGTAGCATGCTCATATTAACGAGATATAACAAGTTCATATTAGGTTTTCATGTGTTATTGTTTTACGAGTATGATGCGATCAAAACGAAAGAAGATAAAACAAGGTGATACGTTACCCTCGTAGCGTGACAAGAACAAGAAGAAGAGTACACGATCGAATACCAAGCCTACAACCACACCGAAACACAGCAACTCAAAACCCTTGAACAAAAGAATAAACCCGCGTCCAACCCCTTGTTTCGAACAGAAAAATGACAATCAACCCACACACGATCACCCACGTTCAGGCCCACAAGAACACGTACACGCGAACCTCCTTGCTTTGTGTTTTCTGTTGTGATAAAGGACATTCTGAAAACTGAATGGGAGGGAACAAATCACAGCCGACACTCTTGTTGCATAGAGTTTTAGGTTTCTGTTTTGTTTGCGTGTGTTTTGTTTAGTGAATGTGTGATATACGGTTTTAAGAGAAAACGTGTGGGGAGGGGCAAATAAGGGAATACCGAATTTTGTGGGATTGATGATACTCGGTATTATTAACTGATTAGAAGAGGAGTATTTTAGGTAATTAGGCATGATTAGGGAATAGATAGGGAACCAATTAATGTTGATTAAAATTTTTGAACCTAGACAACTCTTAAGAATCATTCGGTTGTACCAAAGCAAAATAAATCGACCCCATGACATGCTCAATGTGTTATATAGTATTCGGATTTTTAAATGTGTACGTTTTATCTTCACATAAGCTTTATTAATCGTATAATGTTTATTGTTTGAATATTAAGGTTTTAAATTGCTTAGGTTAAAAATATATCACAACGTCATGAATTATTAATCGTCTTTTCATAAGTTTAAAATTAGAGGGGTATTTTGGGTATTTTACATGTTTCAGAATTTCGGGTTTTACATCTAATGTACTCTATTAACAAATTAAGACAAAATGAAGTTCACATAATCATATAGCATAACACATAAAAGCACTTGTCGTCGTTTTGTGTATTATATACAATAATGTTTACATAGCTTGATTTTATTTGAAAAGAAAATAGTTTCCTCCTCATTTTAAAGATCAATATTTTAAAAATATGAATACTTAAATTTTCAAAGATATACCAACTAGGAATGCCCGAATTGAAGGAAAAGGTAAAATACAAGTTTTATGTTAAAACGAGACACAAATTTTTGACCACCGTGTAGTATTTTGCCTTTCTGATAAATTTAACTTTGAAATGATTATTTTTAAGTATTTTTAAATGAAAGTAGACTCAATTACCTTTAAAACGCCGGGTGGCACGACTTCTACGGAGTTACGGTTAATTTTATATGATTTTTCAAAGTTTCTGAAAAACTGACGAACAGACAAGCGGACCCCTAAAATATTTAAGGGGACCGCCTTGTATTTAAGGGGGCCGCCCAGACAATTAAAGGGGCCACCCATCTGGTACTCAAAATGCATTTTTTGTTAAAAATTATTTTCTAACTTTGCGGAAATGTGTGAAACTTTCTGAGTTTAATACCGAACATATAACACTTATTTTAAGCATAATTTTATTTCGAGCTAGTATAATTAGTGTATATAACATCAAAACTAATACAAGTTAATCAACAAAACACTTTTCATATTTAATCCTCCTTAATAGGTAATTTGATACATGGATCGTACTTAATTTTTAAAACCATTTGTTTTGAAAATTAGAGCGGCGTGGCTCTGGTACCAATTGTGGAAAACTAGAATACACCCATTGTCCAACACAGTTTCAAATACACCCATTGTCCAACATCAAATGTCCTGTCAGTTCTCTTTGCATCAGTAATTGCTTCCATCCTATGCTGAGCTCTTCCCAAATGAAACTTAAGCAACTGAATAGTAGCCTATCTTGTTGCTAAAGATATATCCACAATATCCACTAAACTCTGACCTTGTATATAAGCAATAGGACTGGTAGGTAGCTGACCATATAAACACTTCATAAGGAGTAACATTAGTAGAAGTATGGTAGTTTGTATTGTACCAATACTCAGGTAAAGCTACCCATTTGACCAAGCTTTAGGTCCCCCCCCCCCCGCGTCATACGCCTTAATTAGCATACCAAACACATGTTGACAACTTCAGTTTGACCATTAGTCTGTTGGTGGTATGAAGTAGACATATGTAGGCTCACTTGCAACATCTTAACCAACTATTTCCAAAATAGGCTTATAAAAATCTTATCTTTGTCACTAACTATCACCTTGGGTTACCCATGAAGCTTATATACATTATCCAAAAATGCTTATGCCACTTGTGCAACAGTGAAATGATGACTTAGTGGAATGAAGTGACTGTACCTGCTAAGTATGTCAACAACCACAACTATAACACTTTTGTGGAAAACTAGAAGGGGGGTTAAATAGTTTTACCTCTTTTTAATTTGTTCAATGTATATTTGAAAACCTTCAATTAGAGTTTATTATGAAAACAACATATAATCAATTATATATGTGTGCTTTTGGATTTGTTTTCAAAACTTATTTTTATTAGTAGAGCTTTGGTTGATCTTTATGTGAATATGTTTTCCTTTTAAAATCTTAAAACGTTTTGTATCAAATTATCGATTAAGTTAAATTCAACATGAGAAGTGTGAATAATACATCTACGTCTATTAGACCATATCATATAATTATACATCCTATATTCCTATCACAATATTAACTTCTATCTACAACACGATCAACATTACAACAATATAAGCAACAACTAAAACACTTAGACAAGGATAGATATAAAGCGATAAATGCAAGAATAAATGAAAAGAGATAAGAGAAAGGAAATATAAACCGGACACGAAGATTTATAGTGGTTCGGCTACAAGGACACCTTCCTTGCCCTACTCCACTCCCCGAGTCACCTACTCGAGAGTTCACAACACTACTCAACAAGTTCCCTTTTGGCGGAGAAAACCGTACATGCTTTCGATCACTACACAACTTCTACGCACGACTTCTTCACACCACTACTTCTTCACAACTACACTACTTCTTCACACCACTACTTCTCTACGACTACATGTCTTCTTCACGCTACTACTTCTTCACAACTAAATGACTTCTTCACCCTACTACTTCTTCACACCTCTTCTTACTCACCTATTGATTCACTACTAAGTAAGATCATCTTGATCTACTTATTACATATACTTACATAACTTATTTCTACAACTTCACATCAATACTAATTAGATTCTAATACTTCTTTGACTTGATGTTGAAGGAGTATTATTCTCTTGCACTTTGAGTGGTGAAGTATTGAATCACTTGAAACAAAGACTTATAATCTTATGATCAAAGGATTTAGAAGTATGTTTAGAAAGGATTGGGACTAAAAATTTTCGTGCAAAAGGTGAGGACAAATAGCAGAAATGAGCCAGTATTTATAGGCAAAGGAATCTGACAACAGGAGCATGTCGGCCCCCTTAAATGGTGGCCGGCCCCCTTAAAATTAAGGGGGCCGCCCTCCTGTAACGGGCAGATTCCTTGTCTTTTTCTGGTGAAAAACTAACTGATTTTGGTTAAAAATTTGAATTCATATATTATACTATATATATATAAGGCAGGAATGTGGGCTGCTAAATTTGTGGTTCAAATTACGTGAGTCACTATTTTAAGCACTGTTCATTGGAATAAAAAACTAATAAAAAAATATGTGGTGAATAAAGTGGGAAGGCACTGTTATAACAACTGTTCATCCCCCCCCCCCCCTTCAAAAAAATTCTTCCTGAAACTTCTTGAAGATTTTTCTTCCTACCCCTGATAAATAACACCCCCCCCCCCCCTTACACAAACAAATGAACACAATACAATTTAAAAACTATATCCATAAGTTACAAACACATATCCAGAAATAATCTCCAGCAGTAGCTGACGGGGCCATCACCGGAGACAGCTCAGCGAGCGGCGTCCGACTGTGGCAGCGGTGCAAGCGGCGGCACTACAAATAAAATACCAAAAACATTAGATCAAGAAAAAAAAGCATGTATCTAAAAAAAAATATGGATTTACAAAAAAAACAATAAATATAAAAAAAAAGTGTGCATGACCGAATCGAACTATAAACCAAATTAGCCAGCTTCATCATTTAATGAAACATATACATGATGCACTTAAAAATTATGAACTTTCAAGCCACCAGGAGGCATCAAGGTTAAGAACAAAGTAAATGGTTCCACAACATTAGTTTTAGGCTACTTATCTGTATAAGATAACATATAAATTAGTCTCAACATGAAATAAATAGTCCTCAGTTAATAATAACGTGGAACCTCGGTGAGTCACCGAGTCAAGACCGAGTCGACAACGAGTCGTGACCGAGTCATGGCTAAAACAATATATCCACATGGTTTACGAGTCTTAAAATAGTTTTACAAAAGGTTTTAATTAAAAAACGGCTAAAATAAAAAGTTATCAAATTAGGGTTTCGAAAAAATTAAATAAATAGGAAAAGGGGGCGCGTGAAGGGACTTACCATCGAGAAAAGAGGAGGATTTAACGTCGGTAATGATGGGGAGGGTGTGGTGGTGTCTCGGTGGTGGCGCGTGACGGTGATGTGGAGAGAGCCGAGAGCTAAAACACTCCAGAAATGATGGGAGTGTGCCGATCTATCGAATCGGCTAACAAAATATTTCGCCGGAAAATATTCCGGTAGGCGGCGCCGGAATCTGCTGGTGATCGGTCGGAATTCATGAAGATCCAGCGCGAGGTGAGAGAGAAATAATTAGTTGTAAGTGTATGTTTTTTAAAATGAAATAAAATAAAAATATTTGACTTTAAATATTAAATGAGTAGGGGTTAAAATAAAAATAAAAGATGTGGGGGTGCGAAATGTAAAATAGGGGCGGAGGGGGTGTTTTTGCCAATCTTGGCTAATCTTTTCACGAAATGACTACGGGTCTCATTCGACATAGCAAACGGGCTCGAAAATTTACGAAACTTGCGGCATTGTTCCCGAAATCATTTTTTCAACAAAAACGAGTATAAATATGCATAATTTTATAAAATTCAATAACTTTTATAACTAACATGTAGCAAAACACTCCCGTAGCAACGCGCGGGCTACCCCGCTCGTTTGTTATGAATTAAACATTTTTCTTTAATTACCAAAATTGTTTTTCAAAAATATATAAGATGTTTATAACATTTTATAAACTTTGTAGTGTTTAAATAAAATCCCTTTGATCATAAAATGTATTAGACATTTGTGTATACATACCTTAAAGTGATTGTTGAAGCATACTCGAGACGTTGAGATGTCGAGAGATGTTGACATATGAATGCATAGATGATTTTTGATCACAAGTAACTTAAGCACTTTACGTTATGTGTTGTAACTTACATCTTTGTCATCATCAAAACATGAAGAGGATGTTTAGATTAAATATCGTAATATTTATGCCAACAAATTTTGCCTTTTGAAGGAGGGAGACCTTCCATAAAATCCATTGAGATCTCTGACCATACTAACTGTGGAATAGGAAGATGTTGCAATAAACATGGATATACAGCTAAATGAGGCTTATTGTTTTGACAAACATTGCACATGGCCACAAAAACCTTTACTTGTTGTCTCATCTTTTTCCAATAACACAAACTTCTCACTTTTTTATTGTAGCTTGAACTCCTGAATGACCACTACTAGGATCAGAATAAAAGTATTTGTTAGGAATACGTTTTTTGTATGAGAAAGATTCGGTCACCCCCAGATATGATTAAGCATTGTTTAGCTCGTAGTAGTTATATTAGTTAGTAAAACGTAGATTAGTAGTAGATTAGTTCGCGGAAGAAGGACGGGTCTTTACCCACTGTATACCTGATCCGCAGCCCAAGT